>CM062529.1:39798673-39849753 GCA_031439595.1 Pterocarpus santalinus | reverse complement strand
TCCATTTAAGCATTAACACTAGCTTCCAAATAAAAGGAAGAAGAGCCATTAAAGAGAATCCAATTCCTTAAGCATTAACACTAACTTCCAATCAAAGGAAGAAAGCCATTAATGAAAGAAAGCGAAACCAATTCCTTAAGGATTAAGACTGACTTTCAATCATTCCATTTAAGCCGTTAAAGAGAAAGAATCCAATTCCTTAAGCATTAAGACTAGCTTCTAATCAAAGGAAGAAAAGCCATTAAAGAAGAAATGAAACCAATTCCTTAAGGATTAAGACTAGCTTTCAATCATTCCATTCAAGCCATTAAAAGAAAGAGAATCCAATTCCTTAAGCATTAAGACTAGCTTCCAATCAAAGGAAGAAAGCCATTAAAGAAGAAATGGAAACCAATTCCTTAAGGATGAAGACAAGCTTTCAATCTTTTCATTTAAGCCAATAAAAGAGAAAGAGAATCCTATTCCCTAATCATTAAGACTAGCTTCCAGTCAAAGGAAGAAAGCCATTAAAGAAGAAACGGAAACCAATTCCTTAAGGATTAACACTAGCTTTCAAACAATCCATTTAAGCCAGTAAAAGAGAAAGAGAATCAATTCCTTAGGCATTAAGACTAGCTTCCAATCAATGGAAGCCATTAAAGAAGAAATGAAACCAAATGCTTAAGTATTAAGACTAGCTTTCAAACATTCCATTTAAGCCATTAAAAGATAATGGGTATCCAATTCCATAAGCATTAAGGCTAGCTTCCAATCAAAGGAAGAAAGCCATTAAAGAAGAAATGGAAACCAATTCATGAGATTAAGACTAGCTTTCAATCATTGCATTTAAGCCATTAAAAGAGAAAGAGAATCCAATTCCTTAAGCATTAAGACTTGCTTCCAATCAAAGGAAGAAAGCCATTAAAGAAGAAATGGAAACCAATTCCTTAAGGATTAAGACTAGCTTTCGATCAATCCATTTAAGCCATTAAAAGAGAAAGGGAATCCAATTCCTTAAGCATTAAGACTAGCTTCCAATCAAAGGAAGAAAGCCATTAATGAAGAAATGGAAACCAATTCCTTAAGGATTAAGACTGGCTTTCAATCATTCCATTTAAGCCATTAAAAGAGAAAGGGAATCCAATTCCTTAAGCATTAAGACTAGCTTCCAATCAAAGGAAGAAAGCCATTAATGAAGAAATGGAAACCAATTCCTTAGGTATTATGACTAGCTTTCAATCATTCCATTTAAGCCATTAAAAGAGAAAGGGAATCCAATTTCTTAAGCATTAAGACTAGCTTCCAATCAAAGAAAGAAAGCCATTAAAGAAGTAATGGAAACCAATTCCTAAAGGATTAAGACTAGCTTTCGATCAATCCATTTAAGCCATTAAAAGAAAGGGAATCCAATTCCTTAAGCATTAAGACTAGCTTCCAATCAAAGGGAGAAAGCCATTAATGAAGAAATGGAAACCAATTCCTTAAGGATTAAGACTAGCTTTCAATCATTCCATTTAAGCCATTAAAAGAGAAAGGGAATCCAATTCCTTAAGCATTAAGACTAGCTTCCAATCAAAGGAAGAAAGCCATTAGTGAAGAAATGGAAACCAATTCCTTAAGGATTAAGACTAGCTTTCAATCATTCCATTTAAGCCATTAAAAGAGAAAGGGAATCCAATTCCTTAAGCATTAAGACTAGCTTCCAATCAAAGGAAGAAAGCCATTAATGAAGAAATGGAAACCAATTCCTTAGGTATTAAGACTAGCTTTCAATCATTCCATTTAAGCCATTAAAAGAGAAAGGGAATCCAATTCCTTAAGCATTAAGACTAGCTTCCAATCAAAGAAAGAAAGCCATTAAAGAAGTAATGGAAACCAATTCCTAAAGGATTAAGACTAGCTTTCAATCATTCCATTTAAGCCATTAAAAGAGAAAGAGAATCCAATTCCTTAAGCATTAAGACTAGCTTCCAATCGAAGGAAGAAAGCCATTAAAGAAGTAATGGAAACCAATTCCTAAAGGATTAAGACTAGCTTTCGGTCATTCCATTTAAGCCGTTAAAAGAGAAAGGGAATCCAATTCCTTAAGCATTAAGACTAGCTTCCAATCAAAGGAAGAAAGCCATTAAAGAACAAATGGAAACCAATTCTGATACATGCTCAGAAGGGTAATTTGGTCATTTCAATAGTGGAAAAGAGCTTGTTTCTAGCAAGTTGATTCTGCCTTGGAGATCAAGCAATCCAAGAGCTCATTTCAAGTTACTTGGAGATCAAAGAATCAAGCTTAATTAAAGTAACTTGGAGAGCAAGCAATCTAATCATGTTGGAGATATGTTTAGATTGTCGCTAGATTCTTTTTTGATTTGTTTTGACTCATTTAGATTTAAATTGAATTAGTTTATCTTGTAAGACTTAAATCAAATTTGATCTAATCTATAAAGATGAAATCTGATTTAATTTTGTTAGGGATAAATCTTTTAGAATTGAATCATATCTTTAATTTTTAAATTTTAGTTGCAAATTAGATATGTTAGATAGGATTAGATAATTTCCAATTTTAGAATTTATGTAGAAATAGGCAACTTCGCCTATAGACAATAGAGAATTTTGATCATATTTTTTTATCATGGTTTGACTACCAATAAAATTGTGACGTTTTCCTCATTTTGTTCTGTGTGATGCAGAATGTTCTATCTTTTCCCTGTTATCTACGTTTCCAAGGACAGGTTTCTTGGGGGTTTAGTAGGGAGGGTCTTTATTCTACATCTTGTTTTCTATCAAAGTGTGTGCCTGGGGTTTCTGGATCGTTATATCCATGGGGTTCCTTCATCACATTAAGACTAGCTTCCAATCAAAGGAAGAAAGCCATTAAAGAAGAAATGGAAACCAATTCCTTAAGGATTAAGACTAGCTTTCAATCATTCCATTTAAGCCATTAAAAGAGAAAGGGAATCCAATTCTTAAGCATTAAGACTAGCTTCCAATCAAAGAAAGAAAGCCATTAAAGAAGAAATGGAATCCAATCCCTTAAGGATTAAGACTAGCTTTGAATCATTCCATTTCAGCGATTAAAAGAGAAAGAGAATCCAATTCCTTAAGCATTAAGACTAGCTTCCAATCAAAGGAAGAAAGCCATTAAAGAAGAAATGGAAACCAATTCCTTAAGGATTAAGACTAGCTTTCAATCATTCCATTTAAGCCATTAAAAGAGAAAGAGAATCCAATTCCTTAAGCATTAACACTAGCTTCCAATCAAAGGAAGAAAGCCATTAATGAAGAAATGGAAACCAATTCCTTAAGGATTAAGACTAGCTTTCAATCATTCCATTTAAGCCATTAAAAGAGAAAGGGAATCCAATTCCTTAAGCATTAAGACTAGCTTCTAATCAAAGGAAGAAAGCCATTAAAGAAGAAATGGAAACCAATTCCTTAAGGATTAAGACTAGCTTTCAATCATTCCATTCAAGCCATTAAAAGAGAAAGGGAATCCAATTCCTTAAGCATTAAGACTAGCTTCCAATCAAAGGAAGAAAGCCAATAAAGAAGAAATGGAATCCAATTCCTTAAGGAGTAAGACAAGCTTTCAATCATTCATTTTAAGCCAATAAAAGAGAAAGAGAATCCTATTCCTTAAGCATTAAGACTAGCTTCCAATCAAAGGAAGAAAGCCATTAAAGAAGAAACGGAAACCAATTCCTTAAGGATTAACACTAGCTTTCAAACAATCCATTTAAGCCAGTAAAAGAGAAAGAGAATCCAATTCCTTAGGCATTAAGACTAGCTTCCAATCAATGGAAGAAAGCCATTAAAGAAGAAATGGAAACCAAATGCTTAAGGATTAAGACTAGCTTTCAATCATTCCGTTTAAGCCATTAAAAGATAAAGGGTATCCAATTCCTTAAGCATTAAGGCTAGCTTCCAATCAAAGGAAGAAAGCCATTAAAGAAGAAATGGAAACCAAATGCTTAAGGATTAAGACTAGCTTTCAATCATTCCATTTAAGCCATTAAAAGCGAAAGAGAATCCAATTCCTTAAGCATTAAGACTAGCTTCCAATCAAAGGAAGAAAGCCATTAAAGAAGAAATGGAAACCAATTCCTTAAGGATTAAGACTAGCTTTCAATCATTGCATTTACGCCATTAAAAGAGAAAGAGAATCCAATTCCTTAAGCATTAAGACTTGCTTCCAATCAAAGGAAGAAAGCCATTAAAGAAGAAATGGAAACCAATTCCTTAAGGATTAAGACTAGCTTTCAATCATTCCATTTAAGTCATTAAAAGGGAAAGAGAATCCAATTCCTTAAGCACTAAGACTAGCTTCCAATGAAAGGAAGAAAGCCATTAAAGAAGAAATGGGAACCAATTCCTTAAGGATTAAGACTAGCTTTCAATCATTCCATTTAAGCCATTAAAAGAGAAAGGGTATCCAATTCCTTAAGCATTAAGACTAGCTTCCAATCAAAGGAAGAAAGCCATTAAAGAAGAAATGGAAACCAAATGCTTAAGGATTAAGACTCGCTTTCAATTATTCCATTTAAGCCATTAAAAGAGAAAGGGAATCCAATTCCTTAAGCATTAAGACTAGCTTCCAATCAAAAAAAGAAAGCCATTAAAGAAGAAATGGAATCCAATCGCAGGATTAAGACTAGCTTTGAATCATTCCATTTCAGCGATTAAAAGAGAAAGAGAATCCAATTCCTTAAGCATTAAGACTAGCTTCCAATCAAAGGAAGAAAGCCATTAAAGAAGAAATGGAAACCAATTCCTTAAGGATTAAGACTAGCTTTCAATTATTCCATTTAAGCCATTAAAAGAGAAAGAGAATCCAATTCCTTAAGCATTAAGACTAGCTTCCAATCAAAGGAAGAAAGCCATTAATGAAAAAATAGAAACCAATTCCTTAAGGATTAAGACTAGCTTTCAATCATTCCATTTAAGCCATTAAAAGAGAAAGGGAATACAATTCCTTAAGCATTAAGACTAGCTTCCAATCAAAGGAAGAAAGCCATTAAAGAAGAAATGGAAACCAATTCCTTAAGGATTAAGACTAGCTTTCAATCATTCCATTTAAGCCATTAAAAGAGAAAGAGAATCCAATTCCTCAAGCAGTAAGACTAGTTTCCAATCAAAGGAAGAAAGCCAATAAAGAAGAAATGGAATCCAATTCCTTAAGGATTAAGAGAAGCTTTCAATCATTCCATTTAAGCCATTAAAGGAGAAAGAGAATCCAATGTCTTAAGCATTAGGACTAGCTTCCAATCAAAGGAAGAAAGCCATTAAAGAAGAAATGGAAACCAATTCCTTAAGGATTAAGACTAGCTTTCTATCATTCCATTTCAGCCATTAAAAGAGAAAGAGGATCCAATTCCTTAAGCACTAAGACTAGGTTCCAATCAAAGGAAAAAAGCCATTAAAGAAGAAATGGAAACCAATTCCTTATGGATTAAGACTAGCTTTCAATCATTCCATTTAAGCCATTAAAAGAGAAAGAGAATCCAATTCCTTAAGCATTAAGACTAGCCTCCAATCAAAGGAAGAAAGCCATTAAAGAAGAAATGGAAACCAATTCCTCGAGGATTAAGAGTAGCTTTCAATCATTCCATTTAAGCCATTAAAAGAGAAAGAGAATCCAATTCGTAAAGCATTAAGACTAGCTTCAAATCAAACGAAGAAAGCCATTAAAGAAGAAATGGAAACCAATTCCTCAAGGATTAAGACTAGCTTTCAATCATTCCATTGAAGCCATTAAAAGGGAAAGAGAATCTAATTCCTTAAGCATTAAAACTAGCTTCCAATCACACGAAGAAAGCCGTTAAAGAAGAAATGGGAACCAAGTCCCTAACGATTAAGACTAGCTTTCAATCATTCCATTTAAGCCATTAAAAGAGAAAGAGAATCCAATTCCTTCAGCATTAAAACTAGCTTCCAATCAAAGGAAGAAAGCCATTAAAGAAGAAATGGAAACCAATTCCTTAAGGATTAAGACTAGCTTTCGATCATTCCATTTAAGCTATTAAAAGAGAAAAAGAATACAATTCCTTAAGCATTAAGACTAGCTTCCAATCAAAGGAAGAAAGCCATTAAAGAAGAAATGGAAACCAATTCCTTAAGGATTAAGACTAGCTTTCAATCATTGCATTTCTTCCATTAAAAGAGAAAGGGAATCCAATTCCTTAACGATTAAGACTAGCTTTCAATCATTCCATTTAAGCCATTAAAAGAGAAAAAGAATACAATTCCTTAAGCATTAAGACTAGCTTCCAATCAAAGGAAGAAAGCCATTAAAGAAGAAATGGAAACCAATTCCTTAAGGATTAAGGCTAGCTTTCAATCATTCCATTTCAGCCATTAAAAGAGAAAGGGAATCCAATTCCTTAAGCATTAAGACTTGCTTCCAATCAAAGGAAGAAAGCCATTAAAGAAGAAATGGAAACCGAATGTGATGATGGAACCCCGTGGATATAAAGATCCAGAAACCCCAGGCATACACTTTGATAGAAGATAAGATGTAGAATAAAGACCCTCCCTACTAAACCCCCAAGAAACCTGTCCTTGGAAACGTAGATAATAGGGAACATAATGGAAGATTCTGCATCACACAGAACCAAGTGAGGAAAACCTCACAATCATATTGGTTATTAACCATGATAAAAAAATGTGATCAAAATTCTCTATTGTCTATAGGCCAAGTTGGCTATTTATACATAAATTCTAAAATTGAAAATTATCTAATCCTATCTAACATATCTAATTTGCAAGTAAAATTTAAAATTTAAAGATATGATTCTATCCTAAAAGATTTATTCCTAACTAATTTAAATCAGATTTGATCTTTATAGATTAGATCATATTTGATTTAAATCCTAAAAGACAAACTGAATCAATTTAAATCTGAAAATGTCAAAACAAATCAAAAAAGAATCTAACAACAATCTAAATATATCTCCAACATGATTAGATTGCTTGCTCTCAAGATTCTTGTAATTAAGCTTGATTCCTTTATCTCCAAGTAACTTGAAATGAGCTCTTGGATTGCTTGATCTCCAAGGTAGAACGAACTTGCTAGAAACAAGCTTTTTTCCCACTGTTGGAATGACCAAATTACCCTCTCTAAGCATGTATCATTCTCCCCCTCTTCAAAAAGATTCGTCCTCGAATCTTGCCTTTGTAATCTTCAAAGACATCTCCACCATTGCCTTTCCTCCATGAAGTCATTTAAGAACCTGCAATTGAAGAATCTCACAACACTCCCTCCTCTTTCTTTTTATTTTCCTTTTTTTTTCTCTCTTTTTTTCCTTCTTTCTTTTTCTCTCTTTTTTTTTCTTTTTTTTCGCTTTTTTTCTTCTTCTTTTTTTCCCTTCTTTTTTTTTTGCTTTTTTTTTTTTTCTTTTTGAACTGAATATACCTCAAATACAAAAAAAAAATGTGGACAAAGTAGACACAATGATTAAGGAAACAAGACTCAAAACACAAAGAAAAGAAAACTAGGGAAAACACAAAGAAAGAAAAAGAAAACTAGGGAAATAAAATTAACAAATCGAAGCTTGAAATAGAAACAAAGGATAGTAAACATAGGGTTTTCCTACTAGACCTCTAAGAAACCTATTCTTAGCAACCTGAGTCACTTAGGAAATGGATTTTCCTACTAGACCTCTATGAAACCTGTCCATAGCAACCTAGATCAAAGGAAAGAATTTCCCTACTAAACCCCCAAGAAACCTGTCCTTGGAAACGTAGATAATAGGGAACATAATAGAAGATTCTGCATCACACAGAACCAAGTGAGGAAAAGCTCACAATCGTATTGGTTATTAAACCATGATAAAAAAATATGATCAAAATTCTCTATTGTCTATAGGCCAAGTTGGCTATTTATACATAAATTCTAAAATTGGAAATTATCTAATCCTATCTAACATATCTAATTTGCAACTAAAATTTAAAATTTAAAGATATGATTCTATCCTAAAAGATTTATTCCTAACTAATTTAAATCAGATTTGATCTTTATAGATTAGATCATATTTGATTTAAATCCTAAAAGACAAACTGAATCAATTTAAATCTGAAAATGTCAAAACAAATCAAAAAAGAATCTAACAACAATCTAAATATATCTCCAACATGATTAGATTGCTTGCTCTCCAAGTTACTGTAATTAAGCTTGATTCCTTGATCTCCAAGTAACTTGAAATGAGCTCTTGGATTGCTTGATCTCCAAGGTAGAACCAACTTGCTAGAAACAAGCTTTTTTCCCACTGTTGGAATGACCAAATTACCCTCTCTAAGCATGTATCACTTATGGATTAAGACTTGCTTCCAATCATTCCATTTAAGCTATTAAAGAAAGAGAATCCAATTCCTTAAGCTTTAAGAATAGCTTCCATTCAAAGGAAGAAAGCCATTAAAGAAGAAATGGAAACCAATTCCTTAACGATTAAGACTAGCTTTCAATCATTCCATTTAAGCCATTAAAAGAGAAAGAGAATACAATTCCTTAAGCTTTAAGACTAGCTTCCAATCAAAGGAAGAAAGCCATTAAAGAAGAAATGGAAACCAAATGCTTAAGGATTAAGACTAGCTTTCAATCATTCCATTTAAGCTATTAAAAGAGAAAGAGAATCCAATTCCTTAAGCATTAAGACTAGCTTCTGATATGATTCAGCTTTGCTTGAGTTGAATGGTTTGAATCAACAACTAACATAACCCTAGATCGTCTTGAACTTTCAGGGAGGAAGTTTAGGATTGTGTTTGAGTTTTGTTTGTGTTTTTAATGAGAAATGGATATAGACGCCACACTCAGAGAAGATGAGAAGGTCAGTGATAAGTCTTATTTTGATCACCACAAGTTGCCTTGATAAGATCTATAGTCCTTTGCCCAAGAACAAAACGGAAATTCTCACAAATGGGAGAAAACTCAAAGAAGTCTATTCATATTCTGTCTTGTGTTTGTACATTGAGTTCCTATTTGTAATCGATGGGAATTTGCTCATTGAGTTGCAGCCTCTACATATTCCACTAAACATTAAAGTGGAATTAATCATTGAATACACAATGCTTGACCCATTATCTATCATAATTGCCTAGGAACACAAGTAACTGACCCATTATCTATCATAATTGCCTAGGAACTCTTGAAATACTTGAAACTGACTTTGAAACAACTAAAAAGCTTCTGAAATTTGGAGACATTAAAAGGTGCACGAAAACTACAAGAAAATAAGACAAATTACGCCTAATTAAAACTAATTATTCCAGCCCAATCTGTTTGCAACTTGATCACTTGAATTGCGCTTCATCTTGGGTCTTCAAGTGACTTATTCATGTTGGACTTTGCTATTCTTCAAGCTGAATATAAGATTGGTCCATTTTGGAAGCTCATGCTCAATTGGATTGCTCTTGGTCTTTTGTTATGATCCATTATTCATGAACCCTAATTCTGGTGTATTGTGGTTGTAATTCAATCAAGGAGAAATAAAAATCACAAAAAAAATGGAAGAGACAAGGAATGGAAAGAGATTGGAGGGCGCCACAATCAAGGATGATTGATAAGCCAAGGGTGATCGCCACAAGAGCAATTGGAAACTCTTGATAAGACCTAGGGTTCCAAGCAAGAACCAAAGAGACACTTTTACTAAAAGTATTTTGATTTCAATTTGCCAAAAAACATCCCCTTCAAAATGTGTTTACAAGGTTTATAAAGTAAACTAAAGTTTAGGAAATGGGCTGAAACACTTAGCCCAATATTAAAATCTAAACTTATTAAAACTGATTAAAAGGCTAAATAGCTAAAAACAAGTGATGGGCTATATGAAATTACAAGCCCAATTACATTATTACTAACTTAAAATTAACAAGCCCAAAGGTATAACTAAGCTTGTTCAGCCACATGAATACAATGGACTAGTCTTGAGTCGTTTTCTTCTTGAATGGGCTTTGCCTCAAATAAACTTGAAATCATTTGGCCCAAAGCTTCCTTAGCTCTCTTGGATTTGGATCTAGTCATTGGTCCACCAATTCCTTCCAAAGGATCTCCTCCTTGCCTTTGCTTTCTTGAGTCTACTTTATCTTCCTTGATCACATCATCCCCTCCTTCTTCAAGAGAATTCGTCCTCGAATTTAGCTCTTCATCACCTACATCAAATAAGGACAAGTCAGCAACATTAAAAGTAGCACTTATCCCATACTCACCAGGTAAGTCGATCTTGTAGGCATTGTCATTTATTCTCTCCAAGACTTGGAAGGGTCCATCACCCCTAGGTTGGAGTTTGGATTTCCTTTGAGATGGAAACCTCTCCTTTCTCATGTGTACCCAAACCCAATCACCAGGGTCAAATACAACCTTCTTTCTACCCTTGTTGGCTTGCTTTGCATAACTCTCCATTTTCTTCTCAATTTGGGCTTTTACTTGCTCATGCAGCTTCTTTACAAAGTCAGCCTTAGCTTGTGCATCTTTATGCTTAAAAACAGAAATGTTAGGCATAGGCGATAAATCAAGAGGAGTCAAGGGGTTAAATCCATACACTATTTCAAAGGAGAACAATTAGTAGTGCTATGGATAGCCCTATTATATGCAAACTCTACATGAGGCAAACACTCTTCCCATGACTTAATATTCTTCTTTATAACAGCCCTAAGTAGAGTAGAAAGAGTCCTATTAACTACCTCAGTTTGCCCATCAGTTTGGGGGTGACAAGTAGTTGAGAATAGCAATTTAGTACCAATCTTACCCCATAGTGTGCTCCAAAAGTGACTTAAGAACTTAGTATCCCTGTCACTCACAATACTCCTAGGTAGTCCATGTAGCCTCACTACCTCTTTGAAGAACAAATCAGCCACATGACAAGCATCATCCACCTTCTTGCAAGGTATGAAATGAGCCATCTTGGAGAACCTATCCACCACCACAAAAATAGAATCCTTGCCATTCTTTGTCCAAGCCAGTCCTAAAACAAAGTCCATAGATAAATCAATCCAAGGAAAATCAGGAATTGGCAAAGGAGTATAGAGTCCATGAGGCATTACCTTTGACTTAGACTTCTTACAAACAATGCATCTTTCACAAAATTTATGCACATCATGTTTCATGTGTGGCCAATAAAAATGTTCATGCAGTATGTCTAAAGTCTTTTGGATCCCAAAATGCCCCATTAAGCCCCCCTCATGTGCCTCTCTCACAAGCAACTCTCTAATGGAACTTTGAGGCACACATAACCTTTTCTCTTTAAATAAATAATCCTTATGCCTAAAGTACCCATTTTGGACAGCATGCACACAATTTTTATAAATCTGAGAAAATTTTGGATCATGCTCATACAATTCCTTTATACGCTCAAAACCAATGAATTTAGTTTCAAGAGTGGAGAACAGAGCATACCTTCTTAAAAGCGCATCAGCAACCACATTAGCCTTACCTTTCTTATGCTTGATCATATAGGGAAATTGCTCAAGGAACTCAACCCACTTGGCATGTCTCTTATTCAGTTTACCTTGTCCTTTTAAATACTTCAAGGACTCATGGTCACTATGAATCACAAATTCCTTGGGTAAAAGGTAATGCTGCCATATTTGTAATGCCCTTACTAAGGCATACAACTCTTTATCATATGTGGGATAGTTAAGAATAGCACCATTTAATTTTTCACTAAAATAAGCAATTGGGTGCCCATCTTGCATCAAAACAGCCCCTATTCCCACACCAGATGCATCACATTCAATCTCAAAAGATTTAGCAAAATTAGGCAATGTAAGGATAGGTGCATGAGTTAATTTATCTTTGAGGGCAGCAAAAGCTTGCTCTTGTTTTTCACCCCATTTAAATCCAACATGCCTTTTAATTACTTCATTCAAGGGTGCAGCCAATGTACTAAAATCTTTAACAAACCTCCTATAGAAGCTAGCTAACCCATGAAAGCTTCTTACCTCACTAACATTCTTAGGAGTTGGCCACTCTTGAATAGCTTTCACCTTCTCTTGATCAACCTGCACTCCTTGTGAGCTAATAACAAAACCAAGAAAAACCACATGATCTGTACAAAAAATACATTTTTCCATGTTGGCATACAATTTCCCATGCCTAAGAGCTTCCAAAACACTTCTCAAATTCACATGATGATCATCATAGGATTTGCTATAAATCAAAATGTCATCAAAATAAACCATAACAAACTTTCCTAGGAATTCCCTTAACACATGATTCATCAATCTCATGAAGGTACTAGGAGCATTTGTTAATCCAAAGGGCATGACCAACCATTCATACAATCCATATTTGGTTTTAAAAGCAGTTTTCCATTCATCCCCTTCTCTAATCCTAATTTGATGATATCCACTTTTAAGATCAATTTTAGAAAACACACAGGCACCATGCAATTCATCCAACAAATCATCTAATCTAAGAATGGGATGTCTATACTTTACCGTGATGTTATTGATGGCTCTACAATCGGTGCACATCCTCCAAGTTCCATCTTTCTTAGGCACTAGAATGACTGGAACTGCACACGGACTTAAGCTTTCTTGCACCCACCCACCCTTTTTGCATCAAGTCTTCAACTTGTTTTTGAATCTCCTTGGTCTCTTGAGGATTACTCCTATAGGCTGGCCTATTAGGTAATGAAGCTCCTAGAATGAGATCAATTTGATGTTCTATGCCTCGTAGAGGGGGTAGACCATGAGGTACCTCCTTGGGAAAGACATCTCCAAATTCCTGCAACAAAGAAGAAACTTCACAAGGAAGAGAGTGATAGCTTTGTTTCATGTAATTTACTTTCTTTACTCAAAAGTAAAAGCATTGGCTTTTTCATGAGCATAGCCTTTTTCACCTCTTTTTCTTTAATAAACAGATTTTGCAATTTTCCCTCTATTTTCCACTCTCTTTTCCTTTTCTTTTCACTCCCTTTTTCCTTTTTCTTTTCACTCTCTTTTTCTTTTCTTTCCTGTTTTCTTTTATCTCTCATTTTGGATTGATCCTCACCAACCTCTCTTGGAGACAAAAGAGCAAGAATAGTCTTGCGCTCTTTATGTACAAATGAAAACTTATTTGTGAACCCATCATGCAGAGCTTTCTTATCATACTGCCAAGGCCTACCAAGAAGTAAATGGCAAGCCTCCATAGGCACCACATCACACAAAACTGCATCATCATACTTCCCTACAGAGAATTCCACCTCCACTTGCTTACTCACAGTCATTTCACCATCCTCACTAAGCCATTGAAGCTTATATGGCCGTGGGTGTGGTTTAGTCTCCAAATTCAGTTTTGAGACCATCCTTGCACTAGCAACATTAGTGCAGCTCCCTCCATCAATAATTAAAGAACAAACCTTCCCTTGGATGATACACCTTGTGTGGAAAATATTTTCCCTTTGGGTTTCATCCAAATCCATTGCTTGGCTGCCCAACAACCTCCTCACCATGAATAAATCTCCTTCTGGTGCAATTTCGTCATCATACTCATCCTCACTAGTTGGGGCGATTCGGATGAGGACTCACTAGTGATTTCTCCATTATCTTTGAGAAGCATAGTCTTCTTGGTTGGGCATTCGGATGCTATGTGTCCTCTCCCCAAACACTTGAAGCATTTTATCTCACTACTCCTTGTCTTTTTAGAGGTCTCATTGGACTTGAATTGAGGCCTTTGAGTTGCTAGCCGTGGTGTTGCTAGAAGAGGTACCTCCCTCCTTCTTATTTCTTTCCTTCCAATTTGAAGAATTGAAATTAGAAGAGCTCTTCCTCAATGTACTTTTTCTCTTAAGTTGCTGCTCCACTTTGTTAAGCCACTTGAATTAGGATCTATCTAGGACTAGGACACAAGAAATATGATCAAATCAAAAACAAGTTTACTTGTGAGAAAATAGGGCTCCAGACGTCTTGTTAAAAAGGTTTACGTGTCTGGCCTTCTACAGGACATCGGAATTGAGCGATTCCAAAAGCGAGAAGAAAGATGACATTCTGAAACTCAATTTAGACTCAAGAATCACCGAAAAACAATACGTATAACTTCGAGATATGAGCAAGAGATAATTGACACGCAGTGCAGGAAAATTAACGCGACATTGATGAAAAAGAAAACAAGATAAGAATGGCGCCACAAACCTAGTTTGATAAGCCAAGAAGGATCGCCACAAGAATTGGAGGATTCTTGATAAGATCAAAAGATGCAAGGAAGAACCCTAGCAGAGCAAAACTCACAATTTGTGCAACATATGTATTCTCCATTCAACCCATCAAGAAACCTTGCCATAGTAACCTCTCTTTCTTCCTCAACATTGGCTCGAATCATGGCTATTTCTAGCTCCTTATAATACTCATCCACACTCCTACTACCTTGGGTAAGTCTTTGTAGCCTATTATGTAATTCCCTATGGTAATGGGATGGCACATATCTCCTTCTCAAGACTCTTTTCAACTCCTCCCAAGTTTGCAACATAGGCTCTCCATACCTCCTTCTCTCCTTTTGAAATTGATCCCACCACACCAAGGCATAATCTGTGAACTCTAAGGTAGCCAATTTAATTTTTCTCTCTTCAGTTAGGGTATGACAAGAAAAAATTTGTTCTACCTTCATCTCCCACTCTACATAAGCTTCAGGATCACTTTTTCCCCTAAATGGTGGAATGGTAACTCTTACTCCTTCATCTCGGTTTCCTCTTGGTTCTTCCTCATTTTCTCTCCTTCTCCTTCCATCAAGCCTCCTTCTACCTCCATCAGCATCAGGATGTCCTTGATTTTCTAACCGCTCAATTCTTACATATAACTCCTCTGTATGCTCCCTCATCATCCTTTCCATTTGAGTTGTAATAGCCTCCACTAACAATCTGTTGTTTCCTTCAGGAGGAGGGCTACCACTACCACCTGTTCCTGCCATCATTCAAGTAAAAGAAAACAAAAGTGAAAGCAATAGGACCTCACCACACGTCTCACGTGTTTACACTCTTAAAGATGCATCACTCGTGTTTGTTGCACTCAAAATTGGCTTTTATGTAATGTAACTCTCTTGCCTTTTTCCACTTCCTCTAGCTTAAGGTTCTTACTAGATCAAACAATCAATTATCAAGAATCACTTAAGGGTAGCAAACACAAGACAAGAAAGATAAACACGGACTTTATGGAAAACAAAGATGAGACAAGACACAAGGCACAACTTAAGAAAATGAAAAGAAAACAAACTCACAGGTTTAGGACAGCAAAGGTACAAACTTCAACTAAGAAGAACAAAGGAACACAAATTACTACAAACCAAAGGAACAAGGATATCAACTTAGAAACAAGAAATAGACCAAAGATAAGAAATTTCAAGCCCTCTAAATGCAGAATTCCAAGATAGCTCAAGAACTCAATTTTTTTTTTTTTCACCTTCAATTCTGTTTTCCTTCTTTTCCCTTTTTTTTTAAATATGAATGCAGAATTTTATCCTTCAAATCACTAACAATTGTTCAACAAATACCAGCCACACTTGAAGTAAATTTCAACACCAAATTCACCACCAAACAGTTACAATTCAGAATTTGAATTCCCTCAAATTAGGCATCAAACAAGCAATTAAAATCAAGGTTTTACAAGTACCTACTTGTCAGCCAATGCAACACCTCCTTGCAACCTTCAAGCAATCAAATTTCTGCTTTTTTTTTTTTTTTCTTCTGCAAAAACAATCACCCAAACAGCCCCTTTTTCCTCTAAATTCACATCCACAACTAGCCCTAGTGACCAGCTCTGATTACCAAAATGTTATGATCCATTATTCATGAACCCTAATTCTGGTGTATTGTGGTTGTAATTCAATCAAGGAGAAATAAAAATCACAAAAAAAATGGAAGAGACAAGGAATGGAAAGAGATTGGAGGGCGCCACAATCAAGGATGATTGATAAGCCAAGGGTGATCGCCACAAGAGCAATTGGAAACTCTTGATAAGACCTAGGGTTCCAAGCAAGAACCAAAGAGACACTTTTACTAAAAGTATTTTGATTTTAATTTGCCAAAAAACATCCCCTTCAAAATGTGTTTACAAGGTTTATAAAGTAAACTAAAGTTTAGGAAATGAAATTTGAAACACTTAGCCCAATATTAAAATCTAAACTTATTAAAACTGATTAAAAGGCTAAATAGCTAAAAACAAGTGATGGGCTATATGAAATTACAAGCCCAATTACATTATTACTAACTTAAAATTAACAAGCCCAAAGGTATAACTAAGCTTGTTCAGCCACATGAATACAATGGACTAGTCTTGAGTCGTTTTCTTCTTGAATGGGCTTTGCCTCAAATAAACTTGAAATCATTTGGCCCAAAGCTTCCTTAGCTCTCTTGGATTTGGATCTAGTCATTGGTCCACCAATTCCTTCCAAAGGATCTCCTCCTTGCCTTTGCTTTCTTGAGTCTACTTTATCTTCCTTGATCACATCATCTTTGCTTCCATGACTAGGCCTTGCAAAGCTTCTTTTAGCCTTTTTGTTTTAGCTCTGGTCATTGGGCCATCCATGCTTTGTAATTGATCTTGATCATTGTTAGCCTTGGTTGAATTCTCATCACTTCCAATCAAAGGAAGAAACCCATTAAAGAAGAAATGGAAACCAATTCCTTAACGATTACGACTAGCTTTCAATCATTCCATTTAAGCCATTAAAAGAGAAAGAGAATCCAATTCCTTAAGCATTAAGACTAGCTTCTAATCAAAGGAAGAAAGCCATTAAAGAAGAAATGGAAACCAATTCCTTAAGGATTAAGACTAGCTTTCAATCATTCCATTCAAGCCATTAAAAGAGAAAGGGAATCCAATTCCTTAAGCATTAAGACTAGCTTCCAATCAAAGGAAGAAAGCCAATAAAGAAGAAATGGAATCCAATTCCTTAAGGAGTAAGACAAGCTTTCAATCATTCCATTTAAGCCAATAAAAGAGAAAGAGAATCCTATTCCTTAAGCATTAAGACTAGCTTCCAATCAAAGGAAGAAAGCCATTAAAGAAGAAACGGAAACCAATTCCTTAAGGATTAACACTAGCTTTCAAACAATCCATTTAAGCCAGTAAAAGAGAAAGAGAATCCAATTCCTTAGGCATTAAGACTAGCTTCCAATCAATGGAAGAAAGCCATTAAAGAAGAAATGGAAACCAAATGCTTAAGTATTAAGACTAGCTTTCAAACATTCCATTTAAGCCATTAAAAGATAATGGGTATCCAATTCCTTAAGCATTAAGGCTAGCTTCCAATCAAAGGAAGAAAGCCGTTAAAGAAGAAATGGAAACCAAATGCTTAAGGATTAAGACTAGCTTTCAATCATTCCATTTAAGCCATTAAAAGCGAAAGAGAATCCAATTCCTTAAGCATTAAGACTAGCTTCCAATCAAAGGAAGAAAGCCATTAAAGAAGAAATGGAAACCAATTCCTTAAGGATTAAGACTAGCTTTCAATCATTGCATTTAAGCCATTAAAAGAGAAAGAGAATCCAATTCCTTAAGCATTAAGACTTGCTTCCAATCAAAGGAAGAAAGCCATTAAAGAAGAAATGGAAACCCATTCCTTAAGGATTAAGACTAGCTTTCAATCAATCCATTTAAGCCGTTAAAAGAGAAAGAGAACCCAATTCCTTAACCATTAAGACTAGCTTCCAATGAAAGGAAGAAAGCCATTAAAGAAGAAATGGAAACCAATTCCTTAAGGATTAAGACTAGCTTTCAATCATTCCATTTAAGCCATTAAAAGAGAAAGGGTATCCAATTCCTTAAGCATTAAGACAAGCTTCCAATCAAAGGAAGAAAGCCATTAATAAAGAAATGGAAACCAAATGCTTAAGGATTAAGACTCGCTTTCAATTATTCCATTTAAGCCATTAAAAGAGAAAGAGAATCCAATTCCTTAAGCATTAAGACTAGTTTCCAATCAAAGAAAGAAAGCCATTAAAGAAGACATGGAATCCAATCCCTTAAGGATTAAGACTAGCTTTGAATCATTCCATTTCAGCGATTAAAAGAGAAAGAGAATCCAATTCCTTAAGCATTAAGACTAGCTTCCAATCAAAGGAAGAAAGCCATTAAAGAAGAAATGGAAACCAATTCCTTAAGGATTAAGACTAGCTTTCAATTATTCCATTTAAGCCATTAAAAGAGAAAGAGAATCCAATTCCTTAAGCATTAAGACTAGCTTCCAATCAAAGGAAGAAAGCCATTAATGAAAAAATAGAAACCAATTCCTTAAGGATTAAGACTAGCTTTCAATCATTCCATTTAAGCCATTAAAAGAGAAAGGGAATCCAATTCCTTAAGCATTAAGACTAGCTTCCAATCAAAGGAAGAAAGCCATTAAAGAAGAAATGGAAACCAATTCCTTAAGGATTAAGACTAGCTTTCAATCATTCCATTTAAGCCATTAAAAGAGAAAGAGAATCCAATTCCTCAAGCAGTAAGACTAGTTTCCAATCAAAGGAAGAAAGCCAATAAAGAAGAAATGGAATCCAATTCCTTAAGGATTAAGAGAAGCTTTCAATCATTCCATTTAAGCCATTAAAGGAGAAAGAGAATCCAATGTCTTAAGCATTAGGACTAGCTTCCAATCAAAGGAAGAAAGCCATTAAAGAAGAAATGGAAACCAATTCCTTAAGGATTAAGACTAGCTTTCTATCATTCCATTTCAGCCATTAAAAGAGAAAGAGGATCCAATTCCTTAAGCACTAAGACTAGGTTCCAATCAAAGGAAAAAAGCCATTAAAGAAGAAATGGAAACCAATTCCTTATGGATTAAGACTAGCTTTCAATCATTCCATTTAAGCCATTAAAAGAGAAAGAGAATCCAATTCCTTAAGCATTAAGACTAGCCTCCAATCAAAGGAAGAAAGCCATTAAAGAAGAAATGGAAACCAATTCCTCGAGGATTAAGAGTAGCTTTCAATCATTCCATTTAAGCCATTAAAAGAGAAAGAGAATCCAATTCGTAAAGCATTAAGACTAGCTTCAAATCAAACGAAGAAAGCCATTAAAGAAGAAATGGAAACCAATTCCTCAAGGATTAAGACTAGCTTTCAATCATTCCATTGAAGCCATTAAAAGGGAAAGAGAATCTAATTCCTTAAGCATTAAAACTAGCTTCCAATCACACGAAGAAAGCCGTTAAAGAAGAAATGGGAACCAAGTCCCTAACGATTAAGACTAGCTTTCAATCATTCCATTTAAGCCATTAAAAGAGAAAGAGAATCCAATTCCTTCAGCATTAAGACTAGCTTCCAATCAAAGGAAGAAAGCCATTAAAGAAGAAATGGAAACCAATTCCTTAAGGATTAAGACTAGCTTTCGATCATTCCATTTATGCTATTAAAAGAGAAAAAGAATACAATTCCTTGAGCATTAAGACTAGCTTCCAATCAAAGGAAGAAAGCCATTAAAGAAGAAATGGAAACCAATTCCTTAAGGATTAAGACTAGCTTTCAATCATTGCATTTCTTCCATTAAAAGAGAAAGGGAAACCAATTCCTTAACGATTACGACTAGGTTTCAATCATTCCATTTAAGCCATTAAAAGAGAAAAAGAATACAATTCCTTAAGCATTAAGACTAGCTTCCAATCAAAGGAAGAAAGCCATTAAAGAAGAAATGGAAACCAATTCCTTAAGGATTAAGACTAGCTTTCAATCATTCCATTTCAGCCATTAAAAGAGAAACGGAATCCAATTCCTTAAGCATTAAGACTAGCTTCCAATCAAAGGAAGAAAGCCATTAAAGAAGAAATGGAAACCAAATGTGATGATGGAACCCCGTGGATATAAAGATCCAGAAACCCCAGGCATACACTTTGATAGAAGATAAGATGTAGAATAAAGACCCTCCCTACTAAACCCCCAAGAAACCTGTCCTTGGAAACGTAGATAATAGGGAACATAATGGAACATTCTCGTGATCACACAGAACCAAGTGAGGAAAACCTCACAATCATATTGGTTATTAACCATGATAAAAAAATGTGATCAAAATTCTCTATTGTCTATAGGCCAAGTTGGCTATTTATACATAAATTCTAAAATTGAAAATTATCTAATCCTATCTAACATATCTAATTTGCAAGTAAAATTTAAAATTTAAAGATATGATTCTATCCTAAAAGATTTATTCCTAACTAATTTAAATCAGATTTGATCTTTATAGATTAGATCATATTTGATTTAAACCCTAAAAGACAAACTGAATCAATTTAAATCTGAAAATGTCAAAACAAATCAAAAAAGAATCTAACAACAATCTAAATATATCTCCAACATGATTAGATTGCTTGCTCTCCAAGTTACTGTAATTAAGCTTGATTCCTTTATCTCCAAGTAACTTGAAATGAGCTCTTGGATTGCTTGATCTCCAAGGTAGAACGAACTTGCTAGAAACAAGCTTTTTTCCCACTGTTGGAATGACCAAATTACCCTCTCTAAGCATGTATCATTCTCCCCCTCTTCAAAAAGATTCGTCCTCGAATCTTGCCTTTGTAATCTTCAAAGACATCTCCACCATTGCCTTTCCTCCATGAAGTCATTTAAGAACCTGCAATTGAAGAATCTCACAACACTCCCTCCTCTTTCTTTTTATTTTCCTTTTTTTTTCCTCTCTTTTTTTTTTCCTTCTTTCTTTTTCTCTCTTTTTTTCTTCTTTTTTTCGCTTTTTTTTCTTCTTTTTTTCCCTTCTTTTTTTTTTGCTTTTTTTTTTTTTCTTTTTGAACTGAATATACCTCAAATACAAAAAAAAAATGTGGACAAAGTAGACACAATGATTAAGGAAACAAGACTCAAAACACAAAGAAAAAAAAACTAGGGAAAACACAAAGAAAGAAAAAGAAAACTAGGGAAATAAAATTAACAAATCGGAAACGAAATAGAAACAAAGGATAGTAAACATAGGGTTTTCCTACTAGACCTCTAAGAAACCTATTCTTAGCAACCTAGGTCACCGGAAATGGATTTTCCTACTAGACCTCTATGAAACCTGTCCATAGCAACCTAGATCAAAGGAAAGAATTTCCCTACTAAACCCCCAAGAAACCTGTCCTTGGAAACGTAGATAATAGGGAACATAATAGAAGATTCTGCATCACACAGAACCAAGTGAGGAAAAGCTCACAATCGTATTGGTTATTAAACCATGATAAAAAAATATGATCAAAATTCTCTATTGTCTATAGGCCAAGTTGGCTATTTATACATAAATTCTAAAATTGGAAATTATCTAATCCTATCTAACATATCTAATTTGCAAGTAAAATTTAAAATTTAAAGATATGATTCTATCCTAAAAGATTTATTCCTAACTAATTTAAATCAGATTTGATCTTTATAGATTAGATCATATTTGATTTAAATCCTAAAAGACAAACTGAATCAATTTAAATCTGAAAATGTCAAAACAAATCAAAAAAGAATCTAACAACAATCTAAATATATCTCCAACATGATTAGATTGCTTGCTCTCCAAGTTACTGTAATTAAGCTTGATTCCTTGATCTCCAAGTAACTTGAAATGAGCTCTTGGATTGCTTGATCTCCAAGGTAGAACGAACTTGCTAGAAACAAGCTTTTTTTCCACTGTTGGAATGACCAAATTACCCTCTCTAAGCATGTATCAAAATGCTTAAGGATTAAGACTAGCTTTCAATCATTCCATTTAAGCTATTAAAAGAGAAAGAGAATCCAATTCCTTAAACATTAAGACTAGCTTCCAGTCAAAGGAAGAAAGCCATTAAAGAAGAAATGGAAACCAATTCCTTAACGATTAAGACTAGCTTTCAATCATTCCATTTAAGCCATTAAAAGAGAAAGAGAATACAATTCCTTAGGCTTTAAGACTAGCTTCCAATCAAAGGAAGAAAGCTATTAAAGAAGAAATGGAAACCAAATGCTTAAGGATTAAGACTAGCTTTCAATCATTCCATTTAAGCTATTAAAAGAGAAAGAGAATCCAATTCCTTAGGCATTAAGACTAGCTTCCTGATATGATTCAGCTTTGCTTGAGTTGAATGGTTTTGAATCAACAACTAACATAACCCTAGATCGTCTTGAACTTTCAGGGAGGAAGTTTAGGATTGTGTTTGAGTTTTGTTTGTGTTTTTAATCAGAAATGGATATAGACGCCACACTCAAGAGAAGATGAGAAGGTGAGTGATAAGTCTTATTTTGATCACCACAAGTTGCCTTGATAAGATCTATAGTCCTTTGCCCAAGAACAAAAGGGAAATTCTCACAAATGGGAGAAAACTCAAAAGAAGTCTATTCATATTCTGTCTTGTGTTTGTACATTGAGTTCCTATTTGTAATCTGATGGGGACTGCTCATTGAGTTGCAGCCTCTACATATTCCACTAAACATTAAAGTGGAATTAATCATTGAATACACAAGTAACTGACCCATTATCTATCATAATTGCCTAGGAACACAAGTAACTGACCCATTATCTATCATAATTGCCTAGGAACTCTTGAAATACTTGAAACTGACTTTGAAACAACTAAAAAGCTTCTGAAATTTGGAGACATTAAAAGGTGCACGAAAACTACAAGAAAATAAGACAAATTACGCCTAATTAAAACTAATTATTCCAAATTTAACTGCTTTTGCAACTTGATCACTTGAATTGCGCTTCATCTTGGGTCTTCAAGTGACTTATTCATGTTGGACTTTGCTATTCTTCAAGCTGAATATAAGATTGGTCCATTTTGGAAGCTCATGCTCAATTGGATTGCTCTTGGTCTTTTGTTATGATCCATTATTCATGAACCCTAATTCTGGTGTATTGTGGTTGTAATTCAATCAAGGAGAAATAAAAATCACAAAAAAAATGGAAGAGACAAGGAATGGAAAGAGATTGGAGGGCGCCACAATCAAGGATGATTGATAAGCCAAGGGTGATCGCCACAAGAGCAATTGGAAACTCTTGATAAGACCTAGGGTTCCAAGCAAGAACCAAAGAGACACTTTTACTAAAAGTACTTTGATTTGAATTTGCCAAAAATCCCCTTCAAAATGTGTTTACAAGGTTTATAAAGTAAACTAAAGTTTAGGAAATGGGCTGAAACACTTAGCCCAATATTAAAATCTAAACTTATTAAAACTGATTAAAAGGCTAAATAGCTAAAAACAAGTGATGGGCTATATGAAATTACAAGCCCAATTACATTATTACTAACTTAAAATTAACAAGCCCAAAGGTATAACTAAGCTTGTTCAGCCACATGAATACAATGGACTAGTCTTGAGTCGTTTTCTTCTTGAATGGGCTTTGCCTCAAATAAACTTGAAATCATTTGGCCCAAAGCTTCCTTAGCTCTCTTGGATTTGGATCTAGTCATTGGTCCACCAATTCCTTCCAAAGGATCTCCTCCTTGCCTTTGCTTTCTTGAGTCTACTTTATCTTCCTTGATCACATCATCCCCTCCTTCTTCAAGAGAATTCGTCCTCGAATTTAGCTCTTCATCACCTACATCAAATAAGGACAAGTCAGCAACATTAAAAGTAGCACTTATCCCATACTCACCAGGTAAGTCGATCTTGTAGGCATTGTCATTTATTCTCTCCAAGACTTGGAAGGGTCCATCACCCCTAGGTTGGAGTTTGGATTTCCTTTGAGATGGAAACCTCTCCTTTCTCATGTGTACCCAAACCCAATCACCGGGTTCAAATACAACCTTCTTTCTACCCTTGTTGGCTTGCTTTGCATAACTCTCCATTTTCTTCTCAATTTGGGCTTTTACTTGCTCATGCAGCTTCTTTACAAAGTCAGCCTTAGCCTGTGCATCTTTATGCTTAAAAACAGAAATGTTAGGCATAGGCAGTAAATCAAGAGGAGTCAAGGGGTTAAATCCATACACTATTTCAAAAGGAGAACAATTAGTAGTGCTATGGATAGCCCTATTATATGCAAACTCTACATGAGGCAAACACTCTTCCCATGACTTAATATTCTTCTTTATAACAGCCCTAAGTAGAGTAGAAAGAGTCCTATTAACTACCTCAGTTTGCCCATCAGTTTGGGGGTGACAAGTAGTTGAGAATAGCAATTTAGTACCAATCTTACCCCATAGTGTGCTCCAAAAGTGACTTAAGAACTTAGTATCCCTGTCACTCACAATACTCCTAGGTAGTCCATGTAGCCTCACTACCTCTTTGAAGAACAAATCAGCCACATGACAAGCATCATCCACCTTATTGCAAGGTATGAAATGAGCCATCTTGGAGAACCTATCCACCACCACAAAAATAGAATCCTTGCCATTCTTTGTCCGAGGCAATCCTAAAACAAAGTCCATAGATAAATCAATCCAAGGAAAATCAGGAATTGGCAAAGGAGTATAGAGTCCATGAGGCATTACCTTTGACTTAGACTTCTTACAAACAATGCATCTTTCACAAAATTTATGCACATCATGTTTCATGTGTGGCCAATAAAAATGTTCATGCAGTATGTCTAAAGTCTTTTGGATCCCAAAATGCCCCATTAAGCCCCCCTCATGTGCCTCTCTCACAAGCAACTCTCTAATGGAACTTTGAGGCACACATAACCTTTTCTCTTTAAATAAATAATCCTTATGCCTAAAGTACCCATTTTGGACAGCATGCACACAATTTTTATAAATCTGAGAAAATTTTGGATCATGCTCATACAATTCCTTTATACGCTCAAAACCAATGAATTTAGTTTCAAGAGTGGAGAACAGAGCATACCTTCTTAAAAGCGCATCAGCAACCACATTAGCCTTACCTTTCTTATGCTTGATCATATAGGGAAATTGCTCAAGGAACTCAACCCACTTGGCATGTCTCTTATTCAGTTTACCTTGTCCTTTTAAATACTTCAAGGACTCATGGTCACTATGAATCACAAATTCCTTGGGTAAAAGGTAATGTCGCCATATTTGTAATGCCCTTACTAAGGCATACAACTCTTTATCATATGTGGGATAGTTAAGAATAGCACCATTTAATTTTACACTAAAATATGCAATTGGGTGCCCATCTTGCATCAAAACAGCCCCTATTCCCACACCAGATGCATCACATTCAATCTCAAAAGATTTAGCAAAATTAGGCAATGCAAGGATAGGTGCATGAGTTAATTTATCTTTGAGGGCAGCACAAGCTTGCTCTTGTTTTTCACCCCATTTAAATCCAACATGCCTTTTAATTACTTCATTCAAGGGTGCAGCCAATGTACTAAAATCTTTAACAAACCTCCTATAGAAGCTAGCTAACCCATGAAAGCTTCTTACCTCACTAACATTCTTAGGAGTTGGCCACTCTTGAATAGCTTTCACCTTCTCTTGATCAACCTGCACTTTGTGAGCTAATAACAAAACCAAGAAAAACCACATGATCTGTACAAAAAATACATTTTTCCATGTTGGCATACAATTTCCCATGCCTAAGAGCTTCCAAAACACTTCTCAAATTCACATGATGATCATCATAGGATTTGCTATAAATCAAAATGTCATCAAAATAAACCATAACAAACTTT
Organism: Pterocarpus santalinus; assembly: GCA_031439595.1. NCBI lineage: Eukaryota > Viridiplantae > Streptophyta > Magnoliopsida > Fabales > Fabaceae > Pterocarpus > Pterocarpus santalinus. The sequence continues at coordinate 39,824,301 of CM062529.1, read as the reverse complement.
CCTAGGAATTCCCTTAACACATGATTCATCAATCTCATGAAGGTACTAGGAGCATTTGTTAATCCAAAGGGCATGACCAACCATTCATACAATCCATATTTGGTTTTAAAAGCAGTTTTCCATTCATCCCCTTCTCTAATCCTAATTTGATGATATCCACTTTTAAGATCAATTTTAGAAAACACACAGGCACCATGCAATTCATCCAACAAATCATCTAATCTAAGAATGGGATGTCTATACTTTACCGTGATGTTATTGATGGCTCTACAATCGGTGCACATCCTCCAAGTTCCATCTTTCTTAGGCACTAGAATGACTGGAACTGCACACGGACTTAAGCTTTCTTGCACCCACCCTTTTTGCATCAAGTCTTCAACTTGTTTTTGAATCTCCTTGGTCTCTTGAGGATTACTCCTATAGGCTGGCCTATTAGGTAATGAAGCTCCTAGAATGAGATCAATTTGATGTTCTATGCCTCGTAGAGGGGGTAGACCATGAGGTACCTCCTTGGGAAAGACATCTCCAAATTCCTGCAACAAAGAAGAAACTTCACAAGGAAGAGAGTCAGTAGCACCTGTTTCATGTAATTTACTTTCTTTACTCAAAAGTAAAAGCATTGGCTTTTTCATGAGCATAGCCTTTTTCACCTCTTTTTCTTTAATAAACAGATTTTGCAATTTTCCCTCTATTTTTCCACTCTCTTTTTCCTTTTTTCTTTTCACTCCCTTTTTCCCTTTTCTTTTCACTCTCTTTTTCTTTTCTTTCCTGTTTTCTTTTATCTCTCATTTTGGATTGATCCTCACCAACCTCTCTTGGAGACAAAGGAGCAAGAATAGTCTTGCGCTCTTTATGTACAAATGAAAACTTATTTGTGAACCCATCATGCAGAGCTTTCTTATCATACTGCCAAGGCCTACCAAGAAGTAAATGGCAAGCCTCCATAGGCACCACATCACACAAAACTGCATCATCATACTTCCCTACAGAGAATTCCACCTCCACTTGCTTACTCACAGTCATTTCACCATCCTCACTAAGCCATTGAAGCTTATATGGCCGTGGGTGTGGTTTAGTCTCCAAATTCAGTTTTGAGACCATCCTTGCACTAGCAACATTAGTGCAGCTCCCTCCATCAATAATTAAAGAACAAACCTTCCCTTGGATGATACACCTTGTGTGGAAAATATTTTCCCTTTGGGTTTCATCCAAATCCATTGCTTGGCTGCCCAACAACCTCCTCACCATGAATAAATCTCCTTCTGGTGCAATTTCCTCATCATACTCATCCTCACTAGTTGGGGCAGATTCAGATGAGGACTCACTAGTGATTTCTCCATTATCTTTGAGAAGCATAGTCTTCTTGGTTGGGCATTCGGATGCTATGTGTCCTCTCCCCAAACACTTGAAGCATTTTATCTCACTACTCCTTGTCTTTTTAGAGGTCTCATTGGACTTGAATTGAGGCCTTTGAGGTGTAGTCGTGGTGTTGCTAGAAGAGGTACCTCCCTCCTTCTTATTTCTTTCCTTCCAATTTGAAGAATTGAAATTAGAAGAGCTCTTCCTCAATGTACTTTTTCTCTTAAGTTGCTGCTCCACTTTGTTAAGCCACTTGAATTAGGATCTATCTAGGACTAGGACACAAGAAATATGATCAAATCAAAAACAAGTTTGCGCAGAAAATAGGGCTCCAGACGTCTTGTTAAAAAGGTTTCGTATCTGACGCTACAGACATCGGAATTGAGCGATTCCAAAACGAGAAGAAAGATGACATTCTGAAACTCAATTTAGACTCAAGAATCACCGAAAAACAATACGTATAACTCGAGATATGAGCAAGAGATAATTGACACGAATTCTGGGAAAATTAACGCGACATTGATGAAAAAGAAAACAAGATAAGAATGGCGCCACAAACCTAGTTTGATAAGCCAAGAAGGATCGCCACAAGAATTGGAGGATTCTTGATAAGATCAAAAGATGCAAGGAAGAACCCTAGCAGAGCAAAACTCACAATTTGTGCAACATATGTATTCTCCATTCAACCCATCAAGAAACCTTGCCATAGTAACCTCTCTTTCTTCCTCAACATTGGCTCGAATCATGGCTATTTCTAGCTCCTTATAATACTCATCCACACTCCTACTACCTTGGGTAAGTCTTTGTAGCCTATTATGTAATTCCCTATGGTAATGGGATGGCACATATCTCCTTCTCAAGACTCTTTTCAACTCCTCCCAAGTTTGCAACATAGGCTCTCCATACCTCCTTCTCTCCTTTTGAAATTGATCCCACCACACCAAGGCATAATCTGTGAACTCTAAGGTAGCCAATTTAATTTTTCTCTCTTCAGTTAGGGTATGACAAGAAAAAATTTGTTCTACCTTCATCTCCCACTCTACATAAGCTTCAGGATCACTTTTTCCCCTAAATGGTGGAATGGTAACTCTTACTCCTTCATCTCGGTTTCCTCTTGGTTCTTCCTCATTTTCTCTCCTTCTCCTTCCATCAAGCCTCCTTCTACCTCCATCAAAGATCGTGGATGTCCTTGATTTTCTAACCGCTCAATTCTTACATATAACTCCTCTGTATGCTCCCTCATCATCCTTTCCATTTGAGTTGTAATAGCCTCCACTAACAATCTGTTGTTTCCTTCAGGAGGAGGGCTACCACTACCACCTGTTCCTGCCATCATTCAAGTAAAAGAAAACAAAAGTGAAAGCAATAGGACCTCACCACACGTCTCACGTGTTTACACTCTTAAAGATGTATCACTCGTGTTTGTTGCACTCAAAATTGGCTTTTATGTAATGTAACTCTCTTGCCTTTTTCCACTTCCTCTAGCTTAAGGTTCTTACTAGATCAAACAATCAATTATCAAGAATCACTTAAGGGTAGCAAACACAAGACAAGAAAGATAAACCTTTGACTTTATGGAAAACAAAGATGAGACAAGACACAAGGCACAACTTAAGAAAATGAAAAGAAAACAAACTCACAGGTTTAGGACAGCAAAGGTACAAACTTCAACTAAGAAGAACAAAGGAACACAAATTACTACAAACCAAAGGAACAAGGATATCAACTTAGAAACAAGAAATAGACCAAAGATAAGAAATTTCAAGCCCTCTAAATGCAGAATTCCAAGATAGCTCAAGAACTCAATTTTTTTTTTTTCACCTTCAATTCTGTTTTCCTTCTTTTCCCCCTTTTTTTTTAAATATGAATGCAGAATTTTATCCTTCAAATCACTAACAATTGTTCAACAAATACCAGCCACACTTGAAGTAAATTTCAACACCAAATTCACCACCAAACAGTTACAATTCAGAATTTGAATTCCCTCAAATTAGGCATCAAACAAGCAATTAAAATCAAGGTTTTACAAGTACCTACTTGTCAGCCAATGCAACACCTCCTTGCAACCTTCAAGCAATCAAATTTCTGCTTTTTTTTTTTTTTTCTTCTGCAAAAACAATCACCCAAACAGCCCCTTTTTCCTCTAAATTCACATCCACAACTAGCCCTAGTGACCAGCTCTGATTACCAAAATGTTATGATCCATTATTCATGAACCCTAATTCTGGTGTATTGTGGTTGTAATTCAATCAAGGAGAAATAAAAATCACAAAAAAAATGGAAGAGACAAGGAATGGAAAGAGATTGGAGGGCGCCACAATCAAGGATGATTGATAAGCCAAGGGTGATCGCCACAAGAGCAATTGGAAACTCTTGATAAGACCTAGGGTTCCAAGCAAGAACCAAAGAGACACTTTTACTAAAAGTATTTTGATTTCAATTTGCAAAAAAACATCCCCTTCAAAATGTGTTTACAAGGTTTATAAAGTAAACTAAAGTTTAGGAAATGGGCTGAAACACTTAGCCCAATATTAAAATCTAAACTTATTAAAACTGATTAAAAGGCTAAATAGCTAAAAACAAGTGATGGGCTATATGAAATTACAAGCCCAATTACATTATTACTAACTTAAAATTAACAAGCCCAAAGGTATAACTAAGCTTGTTCAGCCACATGAATACAATGGACTAGTCTTGAGTCGTTTTCTTCTTGAATGGGCTTTGCCTCAAATAAACTTGAAATCATTTGGCCCAAAGCTTCCTTAGCTCTCTTGGATTTGGATCTAGTCATTGGTCCACCAATTCCTTCCAAAGGATCTCCTCCTTGCCTTTGCTTTCTTGAGTCTACTTTATCTTCCTTGATCACATCATCTTTGCTTCCATGACTAGGCCTTGCAAAGCTTCTTTTAGCCTTTTTGTTTTAGCTCTGGTCATTGGGCCATCCATGCTTTGTAATTGATCTTGATCATTGTTAGCCTTGGTTGAATTCTCATCACTTCCAATCAAAGGAAGAAACCCATTAAAGAAGAAATGGAAACCAATTCCTTAACGATTACGACTAGCTTTCAATCATTTCATTTAAGCCATTAAAAGAGAAAGAGAATCCAATTCCTTAAGCATTGAGACTAGCTTCCAATCAAAGGAAGAAAGCCATTAGAGAAGAAATGGAAACCAAATGCTTAAGGATTAAGACTAGCTTTCAATCATTCCATTTAAGCTATTAAAAGAGAAAGGGAATCCAATTCCTTAAGCAATAAGACTAGCTTCCAATCAAAGGAAGAAATCCATTAAAGAAGACATGGAAACCAATTCCTTAAGGATTAAGACTGGCTTTCAATCATTCCATTTAAGCCATTAAAAGACGAAGAGAATCCAATTCCTCAAGCATTAAGACTACCTTCCAATGAAAGGAAGAAAGCCATTAAAGAAGAAATGGAAACCAATTCCTTAAGGATTAAGACTAGCTTTCAATCATTCCATTTAAGCCATTAAAAGAGAAAGAGAATCCAATTCCTTAAGCATTAAGACTAGCTTCCAATCAAAGGAAGAAAGCCATTAAAGAAGAAATGGAAACCAATTTCTTAAGGATTAAGACTAGCTTTCAATCATTCCATTTAAGCCATTAAAGGAGAAAGAGAATCCAATGCCTTAACCATTAGGACTAGCTTCCAAAAGAGAATCCAATGTCTTAAGCATTAGGACTAGCTTCCAATCAAAGGAAGAAAGCCATTAAAGAAGAAATGGAAACCAATTCCTTAGGGATTAAGACTAGCTTTCAATCATTCCATTTACGCCATTAAAAGAGAAAGAGAATCCAATTCCTTCAGCATTAAGACTAGCTTCCAATCAAAGGAAGAAAGCCATTAGAGAAGAAATGGAAACCAAATGCTTAAGGATTAAGACTAGCTTTCAATCATTCCATTTAAGCTATTAAAAGAGAAAGGGAATCCAATTCCTTAAGCAATAAGACTAGCTTCCAATCAAAGGAAGAAATCCATTAAAGAAGACATGGAAACCAATTCCTTAAGGATTAAGACTGGCTTTCAATCATTCCATTTAAGCCATTAAAAGACGAAGAGAATCCAATTCCTCAAGCATTAAGACTACCTTCCAATGAAAGGAAGAAAGCCATTAAAGAAGAAATGGAAACCAATTCCTTAAGGATTAAGACTAGCTTTCAATCATTCCATTTAAGCCATTAAAAGAGAAAGAGAATCCAATTCCTTAAGCATTAAGACTAGCTTCCAATCAAAGGAAGAAAGCCATTAAAGAAGAAATGGAAACCAATTCCTTAAAGATTACGACTAGCTTTCAATCATTCCATTTAAGCCATTAAAAGAGAAAAAGAATACAATTCCTTCAGCATTAAGACTAGCTTCCAATCAAAGGAAAAAAGCCATTAAAGAAGAAATGGAAACCAATTCCTTAAGGATTAAGACTAGCTTTCAATCATTCCATTTAAGCCATTAAAGGAGAAAGAGAATCCAATGTCTTAAGCATTAGGACTAGCTTCCAATCAAAGGAAGAAAGCCATTAAAGAAGAAATGGAAACGAATTCCTTAAGGATTAAGACTAGCTTTCAATCATTCCATTTACGCCATTAAATGAGAAAGAGAATCCAATTCCTTAAGCACTAAGACTAGCTTCCAATCAAAGGAGAAAAGCCATTAAAGAAGAAATGGAAACCAATTCCTTAAGCATTAAGACTAGCTTTCGATCATTCCATTTAAGCCGTTAAAAGAGAAAGAGAATTCAATTCCTTCAGGATTAAGACTAGCTTCCAAACAATGGAAGAAAGCCATTAAAGAAGAAATGGAAACCAATTCCTTAAGGATTAAGACTAGCTTTCAATCATTCCATTTAAGCCATTAAAAGAGAAAGAGAATACAATTCCTTAAGCTTTAAGACTAGCTTCCATTCAAAGGAAGAAAGCCATTAAAGAAGAAATGGAAACCAAATGCTTAAGGATTAAGACTAGCTTTCAATCATTCCATTTAAGCTATTAAAAGAGAAAGAGAATCCAATTCCTTCAGCATTAAGACTAGCTTCCAATCAAAGGAAGAAAGCCATTAAAGAAGAAATGGAAACCAATTCCTTAACGATTACGACTAGCTTTCAATCATTCCATTTAAGCCATTAAAAGATAAAAAGAATACAATTCCTTAAGCATTAAGACTAGCTTCCAATCAAAGGAAGAAAGCCATTAAAGAAGAAATGGAAACCAATTCCTTAAGGATTAAGACTAGCTTTCAATCATTCCATTTCAGCCATTAAAAGAGAAAGGGAATCCAATTCCTTAAGCAATAAGACTAGCTTCCAATCAAAGGAAGAAAGCCATTAAAGAAGAAATGGAAACCAAATGCTTAAGGATTAAGACTAGCTTTCAATCGTTCCATTTAAGCTATTAAAAGAGAAAGTGAATCCAATTCCTTAAGCATTAAGACTAGCTTCCAATCAAAGGAAGAAAGCCATTAAAGAAGAAATGCAAACCAATTCCTTAAGGATTAAGACTAGCTTTCAATCATTCCATTTAAGCCATTAAAAGAGAAAGAGAATACAATTCCTTAAGCTTTAAGACTAGCTTCCAATCAAAGGAAGAAAGCCATTAAAGAAGAAATGGAAACCAAATGCTTAAGGATTAAGACTAGCTTTCAATCATTCCATTTAAGCTAAGAAAAGAGAAAGGGAATCCAATTCCTTAAGCATTAAGACTAGCTTCCAATCAAAGGAAGAAAGCCATTAAAGAAGAAATGGAAACCAATTCCTTAACGATTACGACTAGCTTTCAATCATTCCATTTAAGCCATTAAAAGAGAAAAAGAATACAATTCCTTAAGCATTAAGACTAGCTTCCAATCAAAGGAAGAAAGCCATTAAAGAAGAAATGGAAACCAATTCCTTAAGGATTAAGACTAGCTTTCAATCATTCCATTTCAGCCATTAAAAGAGAAAGGGAATCCAATTCCTTAAGCATTAAGACTAGCTTCCAATCAAAGGAAGAAAGCCATTAAAGAAGAAATGGAAACCAAATGCTTAAGGATTAAGACTAGCTTTCAATCATTCCATTTAAGCTATTAAAATAGAAAGAGAATCCAATTCCTTAAGCATTAAGACTAGCTTCCAATCAAAGGAAGAAAGCCATTAAAGAAGAAATGGAAACCAATTCCTTAACGATTACGACTAGCTTTCAATCATTCCATTTAAGCCATTAAAAGAGAAAAAGAATACAATTCCTTCAGCATTAAGACTAGCTTCCAATCAAAGGAAGAAAGCCATTAAAGAAGAAATGGAAACCAATTCCTTAAGGATTAAGACTAGCTTTCAATCATTCCATTTAAGCCATTAAAGGAGAAAGAGAATCCAATGTCTTAAGCATTAGGACTAGCTTCCAATCAAAGGAAGAAAGCCATTAAAGAAGAAATGGAAACCAATTCCTTAAGGATTAAGACTAGCTTTCAATCATTCCATTTAAGCCATTAAAAGAGAAAGAGAATACAATTCCTTAAGCTTTAAGACTAGCTTCCATTCAAAGGAAGAAAGCCATTAAAGAAGAAATGGAAACCAAATGCTTAAGGATTAAGACTAGCTTTCAATCATTCCATTTAAGCTATTAAAAGAGAAAGAGAATCCAATTCCTTAAGCATTAAGACTAGCTTCCAATCAAAGGAAGAAAGCCATTAAAGAAGAAATGGAAACCAATTCCTTAACGATTACGACTAGCTTTCAATCATTCCATTTAAGCCATTAAAAGAGAAAACAATACAATTCCTTAAGCATTAAGACTAGCTTCCAATCAAAGGAAGAAAGCCATTAAAGAAGAAATGGAAACCAATTCCTTAAGGATTAAGACTAGCTTTCAATCATTCCATTTCAGCCATTAAAAGAAAGAGAATACAATTCCTTAAGCTTTAAGACTAGCTTCCATTCAAAGGAAGAAAGCCATTAAAGAAGATATGAAAACCAAATACTTAAGGATTAAGACTAGCTTTCAATCTTTCGATTTAAGCTATTAAAAGAGAAAGAGAATCCAATTCCTTAAGCATTAAGGCTAGCTTCCAATCAAAGGAAGAAAGCCATTAAAGAAGAAATGCAAACCAATTCCTTAAGGATTAAGACTAGCTTTCAATCATTCCATTTCAGCCATTAAAAGAGAAAGAGAATCCAATTCCTTAAGCTTTAAGACTAGCTTCCAATCAAAGGAAGAAAGCCATTAAAGAAGAAATGGAAACCAAATGATTAAGGATTAAGACTAGCTTTCAATCATTCCATTTAAGCTATTAAAAGAGAAAGAGAATCCAATTCCTTAAGCATTAAGACTAGCTTCCAATCAAAGGAAGAAAGCCATTAAAGAAGAAATGGAAACCAATTCCTTAACGATTACGACTAGCTTTCAATCATTCCATTTAAGCCATTAAAAGAGAAAAAGAATACAATTCCTTAAGCATTAAGACTAGCTTCCAATCAAAGGAAGAAAGCCATTAAAGAAGAAATGGAAACCAATTCCTTAAGGATTAAGACTAGCTTTCAATCATTCCATTTCAGCCATTAAAAGAGAAAGGGAATCCAATTCCTTAAGCAATAAGACTAGCTTCCAATCCAAGGAAGAAAGCCATTAAAGAAGAAATGGAAACCAAATGCTTAAGGATTAAGACTAGCTTTCAATCATTCCATTTAAGCTATTAAAAGAGAAAGAGAATCCAATTCCTTAAGCATTAAGACTAGCTTCCAATCAAAGGAAGAAAGCCATTAAAGAAGTAATGCAAACCAATTTCTTAAGGATTAAGACTAGCTTTCAATCATTCCATTTAAGCCATTAAAAGAGAAAGAGAATACAATTCCTTAAGCTTTAGGACTAGCTTCCAATCAAAGGAAGAAAGCCATTAAAGAAGTAATGCAAACCAATTCCTTAAGGATTAAGACTAGCTTTCAATCATTCCATTTAAGCCATTAAAAGAGAAAGAGAATACAATTCCTTAAGCTTTAAGACTAGCTTCCAATCAAAGGAAGAAAGCCATTAAAGAAGAAATGGAAACCAAATGCTTAAGGATTAAGACTAGCTTTCAATCATTCCATTTAAGCTATTAAAAGAGAAAGAGAATCCAATTCCTTAAGCATTAAGACTAGCTTCCAATCAAAGGAAGAAAGCCATTAAAGAAGAAATGCCAACCAATTCCTTAAGGATTACGACTAGCTTTCAATCATTCCATTTAAGCCATTAAAAGAGAAAGAGAATCCAATTCCTTAAGCATTAAGACTAGCTTCCAATCAAAGGAAGAAAGCCATTAAAGAAGAAATGGAAACCAATTCCTTAAGGATTAAGACTAGCTTTCAATCATTCCATTTCAGCCATTAAAATAGAAAGGGAATCCAATTCCTTAAGCAATAAGACTAGCTTCCAATCAAAGGAAGAAAGCCATTAAAGAAGAAATGGAAACGAAATGCTTAAGGATGAAGACTAGCTTTCAATCATTCCATTTAAGCTATTAAAAGAGAAAGAGAATCCAATTCCTTAAGCATTAAGACTAGCTTCCAATCAAAGGAAGAAAGCCATTAAAGAAGAAATGGAAACCAATTCCTTAAGGATTAAGACTAGCTTTCAATCATTCCATTTAAGCCATTAAAAGAGAAAGAGAATACAATTCCTTAAGCATTAAGACTAGCTTCCAATCAAAGGAAGAAAGCCATTAAAGAAGTAATGCAAACCAATTCCTTAAGGATTAAGACTAGCTTTCAATCATTCCATTTAAGCCATTAAAAGAGAAAGAGAATACAATTCCTTAAGCATTAAGACTAGCTTCCAATCAAAGGAAGAAAGCCATTAAAGAAGAAATGGAAACCAATTCCTTAAGGATTAAGACTAGCTTTCAATCATTCCATTTAAGCCATTAAAAGAGAAAGAGAATCCAATTCCTTAAGCATTAAGACTAGCTTCCAATCAAAGGAAGAAAGCCATTAAAGAAGAAATGGAAACCAATTCCTTAAGGATTAAGACTGGCTTTCCATCATTCCATTTAAGCCATTAAAAGAGGAAGAGAATCAAATTACTTAAGCATTAAGACTAGCTTCCAATCAAAGGAAGAAAGCCATTAAAGAAGAAATGGAAACCAATTCCTTAAGGATTAAGACTAGCTTTCAATCATTCCATTTCAGCCATTAAAAGAGAAAGAGAATCCAATTCCTTAAGCATTAAGACTAGCTTCCAATCAAAGGAAGAAAGCCATTAAAGAAGAAATGGAAACCAATTCCTTAAGGATTAAGACTAGCTTTCAATCATTCCATTTCAGCCATTAAAAGAGAAAGAGAATCCAATTCCTTAAGCATTAAGACTAGCTTCCAATCAAAGGAAGAAAGCCATTAAAGAAGAAATGAAAACCAATTCCTTAACGATTACGACTAGCTTTCAATCATTCCATTTAAGCCATTAAAAGAGAAAGAGAATCCAATTCCTTAAGCATTAAGACTAGCTTCCAATCAAAGGAAGAAAGCCATTAAAGAAGAAATGGAAACCAATTCCTTAAGGATTAAGACTAGCTTTCAATCATTCCATTTACGCCATTAAAAGAGAAAGAGAATCCAATTCCTTAAGCATTAAGACTAGCTTCCAATCAAAGGAAGAAAGCCATTAAAGAAGAAATGGAAACCAAATGCTTAAGGATTAAGACTAGCTTTCAATCATTCCATTTAAGCTATTAAAAGAGAAAGAGAATCCAATTCCTTAAGCAATAAGACTAGCTTCCAATCAAAGGAAGAAAGTCATTAAAGAAGAAATGGAAACCAATTCCTTAAGGATTAAGACTAGCTTTCAATCATTCCATTTAAGCCATTAAAAGAGAAAGAGAATCCAATTCCTTAAGCATTAAGACTACCTTCCAATGAAAGGAAGAAAGCCATTAAAGAAGAAATGGAAACCAATTCCTTAAGGATTAAGACTAGCTTTCAATCATTCCATTTAAGCCATTAAAAGAGAAAGGGAATCCAATTCCTTAAGCATTAAGACTAGCTTCCAATCAAAGGAAGAAAGCCATTAAAGAAGAAATGGAAACCAATTCCTTAAAGATTACGACTAGCTTTCAATCATTCCATTTAAGCCATTAAAAGAGAAAAAGAATACAATTCCTTCAGCATTAAGACTAGCTTCCAATCAAAGGAAGAAAGCCATTAAAGAAGAAATGGAAACCAATTCCTTAAGGATTAAGACTAGCTTTCAATCATTCCATTTAAGCCATTAAAAGAGAAAGAGAATCCAATGTCTTAAGCATTAGGACTAGCTTCCAATCAAAGGAAGAAAGCCATTAAAGAAGAAATGGAAACCAATTCCTTAAACATTAAGACTAGCTTTCAATCATTCCAGTTAAGCCATTAAAAGAGAAAGAGAATTCATTTCCTTCAGGATTAAGACTAGCTTCCAATCAATGGAAGAAAGCCATTAAAGAAGAAATGGAAACCAATTCCTTAAGGATTAAGTCTAGCTTTCAATCATTCCATTTAAGCCATTAAAAGAGAAAAAGAATCCAATTCCTTAAGCATTAAGACTAGCTTCCAATCAAAGGAAGAAAGCCATTAAAGAAGAAATGGAAACCAATTCCTTAAGGATTAAGACTAGCTTTCAATCATTCCATTTAAGCCATTAAAAGAGAAAGAGAATCCAATTCCTTAAGCATTAAGACTAGCTTCCAATCAAAGGAAGAAAGCCATTAAAGAAGAAATGGAAACGAAATGCTTAAGGATGAAGACTAGCTTTCAATCATTCCATTTAAGCTATTAAAATAGAAAGAGAATCCAATTCCTTAAGCATTAAGACTAGCTTCCAATCAAAGGAAGAAAGCCATTAAAGAAGTAATGCAAACCAATTCCTTAAGGATTAAGACTAGCTTTCAATCATTCCATTTAAGCCATTAAAAGAGAAAGAGAATACAATTCCTTAAGCTTTAAGACTAGCTTCCAATCAAAGGAAGAAAGCCATTAAAGAAGTAATGCAAACCAATTCCTTAAGGATTAAGACTAGCTTTCAATCATTCCATTTAAGCCATTAAAAGAGAAAGAGAATACAATTCCTTAAGCATTAAGACTAGCTTCCAATCAAAGGAAGAAAGCCGTTAAAGAAGAAATGGAAACCAATTCCTTAAGCATTAAGACTAGCTTTCAATCATTCCATTTAAGCCATTAAAGGAGAAAGAGAATCCAATTCCTTAAGCATTAAGACTAGCTTCCAATCAAAGGAAGAAAGCCATTAAAGAAGAAATGGAAACCAATTCCTTAAGGATTAAGACTAGCTTTCAATCATTCCATTTAAGCCATTAAAAGAGAAAGAGAATCCAATTCCTCAAGCATTAAGACTAGCTTCCAATCAAAGGAAGAAAGCCATTAAAGAAGAAATGGAAACCAATTCCTTAAGGATTAAGACTAGCTTTCAATCATTCCATTTAAGCCATTAAAAGAGAAAGAGAATCCAATTCCTTAAGCAATAAGACTAGCTTCCAATCAAAGGAAGAAAGCCATTAAAGAAGAAATGGAAACCAATTCCTTAAGGATTAAGACTAGCTTTCAATCATTCCATTTAAGCCATTAAAGGAGAAAGAGAATCCAATGCCTTAACCATTAGGACTAGCTTCCAAAAGAGAATCCAATGTCTTAAGCATTAGGACTAGCTTCCAATCAAAGGAAGAAAGCCATTAAAGAAGAAATGGAAACCAATTCCTTAGGGATAAAGACTAGCTTTCAATCATTCCATTTACGCCATTAAAAGAGAAAGAGAATCCAATTCCTTCAGTATTAAGACTAGATTCCAATGAAAGGAAGAAAGCCATTAGAGAAGAAATGGAAACCAAATGCTTAAGGATTAACACTAGCTTTCAATCATTCCATTTAAGCTATTAAAAGAGAAAGGGAATCCAATTCCTTAAGCAATAAGACTAGCTTCCAATCAAAGGAAGAAAGCCATTAAAGAAGAAATGGAAACCAATTCCTTAAGGATTAAGTCTCGCTTTCAATCGTTCCATTTAAGCCATTAAAAGAGCAAAAGGATCCAATTCCTCATCCATTAAGACTAGCTTCCAATGAAAGGAAGAAAGCCATTAAAGAAGAAATGGAAACCAATTCCTTAAGGATTAAGACTAGCTTTCAATCATTCCATTTAAGCCATTAAAAGAGAAAGAGAATCCAATTCCTTAAGCATTAAGACTAGCTTCCAATCAAAGGAAGAAAGCCATTAAAGAAGAAATGGAAACCAATTCCTTAAGGATTAAGACTAGCTTTCAATCATTCCATTTAAGCCATTAAAAGAGAAAAAGAATACAATTCCTTCAGCATTAAGACTAGGTTCCAATCAAAGGAAGAAAGCCATTAAAGAAGAAATGGAAACCAATTCCTTAACGATTAAGACTAGCTTTCAATCATTCCATTTAAGCCATTAAAAGAGAAGGAGAATCTAATTCCTCAAGCATTAGGACTAGCTTCCAATCAAAAGAAGAAAGCCATTAAAGAAGAAATGGAAACCAATTCCTTAAACATTAAGACTAGCTTTCAATCATTCCAGTTAAGCCATTAAAAGAGAAAGAGAATCCAATTCCTTAAGCATTAAGACTAGCTTCCAAACAAAGGAAGAAAGCCATTAAAGAAGAAATGGAAACCAATTCCTTAAGGATTAAGACTAGCTTTCAATCATTCCATTTAAGCCATTAAAAGAGAAATAGAATCCAATTCCTTAAGCATTAAGACTAGCTTCCAATCAAAGGAAGAAAGCCATTAAAGAAGAAATGGAAACCAATTCCTTAAGCATTAAGACTAGCTTTCAATCATTCCATTTAAGCCATTAAAAGAGAAAGAGAATCCAATTCCTTCAGTATTAAGACAAGCTTCCAATCAAAGGAAGAAAGCCATTAAAGAAGAAATGGAAACCAATTCCTTAAGGATTAAGACTAGCTTTCAATCATTCCATTTAAGCCATTAAAAGAGAAAGAGAATCCAATTCCTTGACATTAAGACAAGCTTCCAATCAAAGGAAGAAAGCCATTAAAGAAGAAATGGAAACCAATTCCTTAAGGATTAAGACTAGCTTTCAATCATTCCATTTACGCCATTAAAAGAGAAAGAGAATCCAATTCCTTAGGCACTAAGACTAGCTTCCAATCAAAGGAGGAAAGCCATTAAGGAAGAATTGGAAACCAATTCCTTAAGCATTAACACTAGCTTTCAATCATTCCATTTAAGCCATTAAAAGAGAAAGAGAATCCAATTCCTTCAGCATTAAGACTAGCTTCCAATCAAAGGAAGAAAGCCATTAAAGAAGAAATGGAAACCAATTCCTTAAGGATTAAGAGTAGCTTTCAATCATTCCATTTAAGCCATTAAAAGAGAAAGAGAATCCAATTCCTTAAGCAATAAGACTAGCTTCCAATTAAAGGAAGAAATCCATTGAAGAAGACATGGAAACCAATTCCTTAAGGATTAAGACCAGCTTTCAATCATTCCATTTAAGCCATTAAAAGAGAAAGAGAATCCAATTCCTTAAGCATTAAGACTAGCTTCCAATCAAAGGAAGAAAGCCATTAAAGAAGAAATGGAAACCAATTCCTTAACGATTACGACTAGCTTTCAATCATTCCATTTAAGCCATTAAAAGATAAAAAGAATACAATTCCTTCAGCATTAAGACTAGCTTCCAATCAAAGGAAGAAAGCCATTAAAGAAGAAATGGAAACCAATTCCTTAAGGATTAAGACTAGCTTTCAATCATTCCATTTAAGCCATTAAAAGAGAAAGAGAATACAATTCCTTACAAGATAAGACTAGCTTCCAATCAAAGGAAGAAAGCCATTAAAGAAGAAATGGAAACCAATTCCTTAAGGATTAAGACTAGCTTTCAATCATTCCATTTACGCCATTAAAAGAGAAAGAGAATCCAATTCCTTAAGCACTAAGACTAGCTTCCAATCAAAGGAGGAAAGCCATTAAGGAAGAAATGGAAACCAATTCCTTAAGCATTAAGACTAGCTTTCAATCATTCCATTTAAGCCATTAAAAGAGAAAGAGAATCCAATTCCTTCAGCATTAAGACTAGCTTCCAATCAAAGGAAGAAAGCCATTAAAGAAGAAATGGAAACCAATTCCTTAAGGATTAAGAGTAGCTTTCATTCATTCCACTTTTGCTATTAAAAGAGAAACGGAATCCAATTCCTTAAGCAATAAGACTAGCTTCCAATTAAAGGAAGAAATCCATTGAAGAAGACATGGAAACCAATTCCTTAAGGATTAAGACCAGCTTTCAATCATTCCATTTAAGCCATTAAAAGAGAAAGAGAATCCAATTCCTTAAGCATTAAGACTAGCTTCCAATCAAAGGAAGAAAGCCATTAAAGAAGAAATGGAAACCAATTCTTTAAGGATTAAGACTAGCTTTCAATCATTCCATTTAAGCCATTAAAAGAGAAAAAGAATACAATTCCTTAAGCATTAAGACTAGCTTCCAATCAAAGGAAGAAAGCCATTAAAGAAGAAATGGAAACCAATTCCTTAAGCATTAAGACTAGCTTTCAATCATTCCATTTAAGCCATTAAAAGAGAAAGAGAATCCAATTCCTTAAGCATTAAGACTAGCTTCCAATCAAAGGAAGAAAGCCATTAAAGAAGAAATGGAAACCAATTCCTTAAGGATTAAGACTAGCTTTCAATCATTCCATTTACGCCATTATTAAGAGAAAGAGAATCCAATTCACTTAGGCACCAAGACTAGCTTCCCATCAAAGCGAGGAAAGCCATTAAGGAAAGAAATTGGAAACCCAATTCCTTAAGGATAAAGAAGACTAGCTTTCAATCATTCCATTTAAGCCATTAAAAGAGAAAGAGAATCCAATTCCTTGAGCATTAAGACTAGCTTCCAATCAAAGGAAGAAAGCCATTAAAGAAGAAATGCGAAACCAAATCCTGCTAAGGATTAAGAAAGCTTTCATTCTGATTCCACTTTTGCTATTAAAAGAGAAAGAGCTTTAATCCAATTCAGCTTAGCATTAAGACTAAAGCTTCCAATTAAAGGAAGAAATCCATTAGAAAAGACATGGAAACCAATTCCTTAAGGATTAAGACATTTCAATCATTTCCAGTATTTAAGCCATTAAAAGAGAAAGAGAATCCAATTCCTTAAGCATTAAGACTAGCTTTTCCAATCAAAGGTTAGAAATCCATTAAAGAAGCACATTAAACCAATTCCTTAAGGATTAAGACTCGCTTTCAATCATTCCATTTATAGCCATTAAAAGATCGAAAGAGAATCCCAATTCACTCAAGCATTAAGACTTACCTTCCAATCAGCGAAGAAAGCGTAAAGAAGAAATGGAAACCAATTCCTTAGGGAGTTAAGACCTAGCTTTCAATCATTCCATTTACGCCATTAAAAGAGTAGAAAGAGAATCCAATTCCTTCAAAGATTAAGACTAGATTCGAATCAAAGGAAGAAAAGCCATTAGAGAAGAAATGGAAACCAAATTCAAGCTTAAGGATTAACACTAAGCTTTCAAAATCATTTCCATTTAAGCTATTAAAAGATAAAGTGTAATCCAATTCCTTAAGCAATAAGACTAGCTTCCAATCAAAGGGAAGAAATCCATTAAAGAAGACATGGAAACCAATTCCTTAATGATTAAGATCAAGCTTTCAATCTTATTCCATTTAAGCCATTAAAAGATTTCCAAGAGAATCCAATTCCTCAAGCATTAAGACTACCTTCCAATGAAAGGAAGAAAGCCATTAAAGAAGAAAGTGGAAACCAATTTCGCTTAAGGATTAAGACTAGCTTTCAATCATTCCATTTAAGCCATTAAAGAAAGAAGAAATGTCCAAATTATAACGATAGATAACTTCCAATCAAAAAGCCATTAAAAAATGACTAATTCATGTGATTCGACTATTTCAATCGATTCCATTTAAGCCGATAAGAGAAATGAGAATCCAATTCCATAAGCATTAAGACTAGCTTCATTCAATCAAAGGAAGAAAGCCATTAAAGAAGAAATGGAAACCAATTCCTCCTCAATGATTAAGACTAGCTTTCAATCATTCCATTTAAGCCATTAAAAGAGAAAGGAGAATCCAATTCCTTAAGCATTAAGACTAACTTCCAATCAAAGGAAGAAATGCCATTAAAGAAGAAATGGAAACCAATTCCTTTAAGGATTAAGACTAGCTTTCAACTCATTCCATTTAAGCCATTAAAAGAGAAAAAGAGAATCCAATTCTCTAAGCATTAAGACTAGCTTCCAATCAAAGGAAGAAAGCCATTAAATAAGAAATGGAAACCAATTCCTGCTAAGGATTAAGACCAGCTTTCAATCATTCCATTTAAGCCATTAAAAGAGAAAGAGAATCCAATTCCTTCCAGTATTAAGACTGGCTTCCAATCAAAGGAAGTTAAAGCCATTAAAGTGCTAAGAAATTAAACCAATTCCTTAATGATTAAGACCCCAGATTTCTTTTCAATCTATTCCATTTAAGCCATTAAAAGAGAAAGAGAGAATCCAATTCTTCCAGCATTAAGACAAGCTTCCAATCAAAGGAAGAAAGCCATTAAAGAAGAAATGGAAACCTAATTCCTTAAGGATTACGCACTGGCTTTTTAATCATTCCATTTAAGCCATTAAAAGAGAAAGGGACATCAATTCCTTAAGCATTAAGACTAGCTTCCAATCCAAGGAAAGAAGCCATTAAAGAAGAAATGGAAACCAATTCCTTCAGGATTAAGACTAGCTTTCAATCATTCCATTTAATGTTTATTAAAAGAGAAAGAGAATCCAATTCATGTAAGCATTAAGACTAGCTTCCAATCAAAGGAAGAAAGCTATTAAAGAAGAAATTAAAACCAATTCCTTAAGGATTAAGACTAGCTTTTCAATCAGATTCGATTTAAGCTCTATTAAAAGAGAAAGAGAATCCAATTCCTCAAGCATTAGGACTAGCTTCCAATCAATGGAAGAAAGCCATTAAAGAAGAAATGGAAACCAATTCCTTAAGGATTAAGTCTAGCTTTCAATCATTCCATTTAAGCCATTAAAAGAGAAAAAGAATACAATTCCTTAAGCATTAAGACTAGCTTCCAATCAAAGGAAGAAAGCCATTAAAGAAGAAATGGAAACCAATTCCTTAAGGATTAAGACTAGCTTTCAATCATTCCATTTAAGCCATTAAAAGAGAAACGGAATCCAATTCCTTAAGCATTAAGACTAGCTTCCAATCAAAGGAAGAAAGCCATTAAAGAAGAAATGGAAACCAATTCCTTAAGGATTAAGACTAGCTTTCAATCATTCCATTTAAGCCATGAAAAGAGAAAGAGAATCCAATTCCTTAAGCATTAAGACTAGCTTCCAATCAAAGGAAGAAAGCCATTAAAGAAGAAATGGAAACCAATTCCTTAAGGATTAAGACTAGCTTTCAATCATTCCATTTAAGCCATTAAAAGAGAAAGAGAATCCAATTCCTTAAGCATTAAGACTAGCTTCCAATCAAAGGAAGAAAGCCATTAAAGAAGAAATGGAAACCAATTCCTTAAGGATTAAGACTAGCTTTCAATCATTCCATTTAAGCCATTAAAAG
Source organism: Pterocarpus santalinus (assembly GCA_031439595.1). Taxonomy (NCBI): domain Eukaryota; kingdom Viridiplantae; phylum Streptophyta; class Magnoliopsida; order Fabales; family Fabaceae; genus Pterocarpus; species Pterocarpus santalinus. The sequence continues at coordinate 39,805,362 of CM062529.1, read as the reverse complement.
AGAAAGAGAATACAATTCCTTAAGCATTAAGACTAGCTTCCAATCAAAGGAAGAAAGCCATTAAAGAAGAAATGGAAACCAATTCCTTAAGGATTAAGACTAGCTTTCAATCATTCCATTTAAGCCATTAAAAGAGAAAGAGAATCCAATTCCTTAAGCATTAAGACTAGCTTCCAATCAAAGGAAGAAAGCCATTAAAGAAGAAATGGAAACCAATTCCTTAAGGATTAAGACTAGCTTTCAATCATTCCATTTAAGCCATTAAGAGAAAGAGAATCCCATTCCTTAAGCATTAAGACTAGCTTCCAATCAAAGGAAGAAAGCCATTAAAGAAGAAATGGAAACCAATTCCTTAAGGATTAAGACTAGCTTTCAATCATTCCATTTCAGCCATTAAAAGAGAAAGAGAATCCAATTCCTTAAGCATTAAGACTAGCTTCCAATCAAAGGAAGAAAGCCATTAAAGAAGAAATGGAAACCAATTCCTTAAGGATTAAGACTAGCTTTCAATCATTCCATTTAAGCCATTAAAAGAGAAAGAGAATCCAATTCCTTAACCATTAAGACTAGCTTCCAATCAAAGGAAGAAAGCCATTAAAGAAGAAATCGAAACCAATTCCTTAAGGATTAAGACTAGCTTTCAATCATTCCATTTAAGCCATTAAAAGAGAAAAAGATACAATTCCTTAAGCATTAAGACTAGCTTCCAATCAAAGGAAGAAAGCCATTAAAGAAGAAATGGAAACCAATTCCTTAAGGATTAAGACTAGCTTTCAATCATTCCATTTCAGCCATTAAAAGAGAAAGAGAATCCAATTCCTTAAGCATTAAGACTAGCTTCCAATCAAAGGAAGAAAGCCATTAAAGAAGAAATGGAAACCAATTCCTTAAGGATTAAGACTAGCTTTCAATCATTCCATTTAAGCCATTAAAAGAGAAAGAGAATACAATTCCTTAAGCATTAAGACTAGCTTCCAATCAAAGGAAGAAAGCCATTAAAGAAGAAATGGAAACCAATTCCTTAAGGATTAAGACTAGCTTTCAATCATTCCATTTAAGCCATTAAAAGAGAAAGAGAATCCAATTCCTTAAGCATTAAGACTAGCTTCCAATCAAAGGAAGAAAGCCATTAAAGAAGAAATGGAAACCAATTCCTTAAGGATTAAGACTAGCTTTCAATCATTCCATTTAAGCCATTAAAAGAGAAAGAGAATCCAATTCCTTAAGCATTAAGACTAGCTTCCAATCAAAGGAAGAAAGCCATTAAAGAAGAAATGGAAACCAATTCCTTAAGGATTAAGACTAGCTTTCAATCATTCCATTTAAGCCATTAAAAGAGAAAGAGAATCCAATTCCTTAAGCATTAAGTCTAGCTTCCAATCAAAGGAAGAAAGCCATTAAAGAAGAAATGGAAACCAATTCCTTAAGGATTAAGACTAGCTTTCAATCATTCCATTTAAGCCATTAAAAGAGAAAGAGAATCCAATTCCTTAAGCATTAAGACTAGCTTCCAATCAAAGGAAGAAAGCCATTAAAGAAGAAATGGAAACCAATTCCTTAAGGATTAAGACTAGCTTTCAATCATTCCATTTAAGCCATTAAAAGAGAAAGAGAATCCAATTCCTTAAGCATTAAGACTAGCTTCCAATCAAAGGAAGAAAGCCATTAAAGAAGAAATGGAAACCAATTCCTTAAGGATTAAGACTAGCTTTCAATCATTCCATTTAAGCCATTAAAAGAGAAAGAGAATCCAATTCCTTAAGCATTAAGACTAGCTTCCAATCAAAGGAAGAAAGCCATTAAGGAAGAAAAGGAAACCAATTCCTTTCACATTAAGACTAGCTTTCAATCATTCCATTTGTGCCATTAAAAGAGAAAGAGAATCCAATTCCTTAAGCATTAAGACTAGCTTCCAATCAAAGGAAGAAAGCCATTAAAGAAGAAATGGAAACCAATTCCTTAAGGATTAAGACTAGCTTTCAATCATTCCATTTAAGCCATTAAAAGAGAAAGAGAATCCAATTCCTTAAGCATTAAGACTAGCTTCCAATCAAAGGAAGAAAGCCATTAAAGAAGAAATGGAAACCAATTCCTTAAGGATTAAGACTAGCTTTCAATCATTCCATTTAAGCCATTAAAAGAGAAAGAGAATCCAATTCCTTAAGCATTAAGACTAGCTTCCAATCAAAGGAAGAAAGCCATTAAAGAAGAAATGGAAACCAATTCCTTAAGGATTAAGACTAGCTTTCAATCATTCCATTTAAGCCATTAAAAGAGAAAGAGAATCCAATTCCTTAAGCATTAAGACTAGCTTCCAATCAAAGGAAGAAAGCCATTAAAGAAGAAATGGAAACCAATTCCTTAAGGATTAAGACTAGCTTTCAATCATTCCATTTAAGCCATTAAAAGAGAAAGAGAATCCAATTCCTTAAGCATTAAGACTAGCTTCCAATCAAAGGAAGAAAGCCATTAAAGAAGAAATGGAAACCAATTCCTTAAGGATTAAGACTAGCTTTCAATCATTCCATTTAAGCCATTAAAAGAGAAAGAGAATCCAATTCCTTAAGCATTAAGACTAGCTTCCAATCAAAGGAAGAAAGCCATTAAAGAAGAAATGGAAACCAATTCCTTAAGGATTAAGACTAGCTTTCAATCATTCCATTTAAGCCATTAAAAGAGAAAGAGAATCCAATTCCTTAAGCATTAAGACTAGCTTCCAATCAAAGGAAGAAAGCCATTAAAGAAGAAATGGAAACCAATTCCTTAAGGATTAAGACTAGCTTTCAATCATTCCATTTAAGCCATTAAAAGAATCCAATTCTTTAAGCATTAAGACTAGCTTCCAATCAAAGGAAGAAAGCCATTAAAGAAGAAATGGAAACCAATTCCTTAAGGATTAAGACTAGCTTTCAATCATTCCATTTAAGCCATTAAAAGAGAAAGAGAATCCAATTCCTTAAGCATTAAGACTAGCTTCCAATCAAAGGAAGAAAGCCATTAAAGAAGAAATGGAAACCAATTCCTTAAGGATTAAGACTAGCTTTCAATCATTCCATTTAAGCCATTAAAAGAGAAAGAGAATCCAATTCCTTAAGCATTAAGACTAGCTTCCAATCAAAGGAAGAAAGCCATTAAAGAAGAAATGGAAACCAATTCCTTAAGGATTAAGACTAGCTTTCAATCATTCCATTTAAGCCATTAAAAGAGAAAGAGAATCCAATTCCTTAAGCATTAAGACTAGCTTCCAATCAAAGGAAGAAAGCCATTAAAGAAGAAATGGAAACCAATTCCTTAAGGATTAAGACTAGCTTTCAATCATTCCATTTAAGCAATTAAAAGAGAAAGAGAATACAATTCCTTAAGCATTAAGACTAGCTTCCAATCAAAGGAAGAAAGCCATTAAAGAAGAAATGGAAACCAATTCCTTAAGGATTAAGACTAGCTTTCAATCATTCCATTTAAGCCATTAAAAGAGAAAGAGAATCCAATTCCTTAAGCATTAAGACTAGCTTCCAATCAAAGGAAGAAAGCCATTAAAGAAGAAATGGAAACCAATTCCTTAAGGATTAAGACTAGCTTTCAATCATTCCATTTAAGCCATTAAAAGAGAAAGAGAATCCAATTCCTTAAGCATTAAGACTAGCTTCCAATCAAAGGAAGAAAGCCATTAAAGAAGAAATGGAAACCAATTCCTTAAGGATTAAGACTAGCTTTCAATCATTCCATTTAAGCTACTAAAAGAGAAAGAGAATCCAATTCCTTAAGCATTAAGACTAGCTTCCAATCAAAGGAAGAAAGCCATTAAAGAAGAAATGGAAACCAATTCCTTAAGGATTAAGACTAGCTTTCAATCATTCCATTTAAGCCATTAAAAGAGAAAGAGAATCCAATTCCTTAAGCATTAAGACTAGCTTCCAATCAAAGGAAGAAAGCCATTAAAGAAGAAATGGAAACCAATTCCTTAAGGATTAAGACTAGCTTTCAATCATTCCATTTCAGCCATTAAAAGAGAAAGAGAATCCAATTCCTTAAGCATTAAGACTAGCTTCCAATCAAAGGAAGAAAGCCATTAAAGAAGAAATGGAAACCAATTCCTTAAGGATTAAGACTAGCTTTCAATCATTCCATTTAAGCTATTAAAAGAGAAAGAGAATCCAATTCCTTAAGCATTAAGACTAGCTTCCAATCAAAGGAGGAACGCCATTAAAGAAGAAATGGAAACCAATTCCTTAACGATTACGACTAGCTTTCAATCATTCTATCTAAGCCATTAAAAGAGAAAAAGAATACAATTCCTTAAGCATTAAGACTAGCTTCCAATCAAAGGAAGAAAGCCATTAAAGAAGAAATGGAAACCAATTCCTTAAGAATTAAGACTAGCTTTCAATCATTCCATTTCAGCCATTAAAAGAGAAAGAGAATCCAATTCCTTAAGCATTAAGACTAGCTTCCAATCAAAGGAAGAAAGCCATTAAAGAAGAAATGGAAACCAATTCCTTAACGATTAACACTAGCTTTCAATCATTCCGTTTAAGCCATTAATAGAGAAAGAGAATCCAATTCCTTAAGCATTAAGACTAGCTTCCAATCAAAGGAAGAAAGCCATTAAAGAAGAAATGGAAACCAATTCCTTAAGGATTAAGACTAGCTTTCAATCATTCCATTTAAGCTATTAAAAGAGAAAGAGAATCCAATTCCTTAAGCATTAAGACTAGCTTCCAATCAAAGGAAGAAAGCCATTAAAGAAGAAATGGAAACCAATTCCTTAAGGATTAAGACTAGCTTTCAATCATTCCATTTAAGCCATTAAAAGAGAAAAAGAATACAATTCCTTAAGCATTAAGACTAGCTTCCAATCAAAGGAAGAAAGCCATTAAAGAAGAAATGGAAACCAATTCCTTAAGGATTAAGACTAGCTTTCAATCATTCCATTTAAGCCATTAAAAGAGAAAGAGAATCCAATTCCTTAAGCATTAAGACTAGCTTCCAATCAAAGGAAGAAAGCCATTAAAGAAGAAATGGAAACCAATTCCTTAAGGATTAAGACTAGCTTTCAATCATTCCATTTAAGCCATTAAAAGAGAAAGAGAATCCAATTCCTTAAGCATTAAGACTAGCTTCCAATCAAAGGAAGAAAGCCATTAAAGAAGAAATGGAAACCAATTCCTTAAGGATTAAGACTAGCTTTCAATCATTCCATTTAAGCCATTAAAAGAGAAAAAGATACAATTCCTTAAGCATTAAGTCTAGCTTCCAATCAAAGGAAGAAAGCCATTAAAGAAGAAATGGAAACCAATTCCTTAAGGATTAAGACTAGCTTTCAATCATTCCATTTAAGCCATTAAAAGAGAAAGAGAATACAATTCCTTAAGCATTAAGACTAGCTTCCAATCAAAGGAAGAAAGCCATTAAAGAAGAAATGGAAACCAATTCCTTAAGGATTAAGACTAGCTTTCAATCATTCCATTTAAGCCATTAAAAGAGAAAGAGAATCCAATTCCTTAAGCATTAAGACTAGCTTCCAATCAAAGGAAGAAAGCCATTAAAGAAGAAATGGAAACCAATTCCTTAAGGATTAAGACTAGCTTTCAATCATTCCATTTAAGCCATTAAAAGAATCCAATTCTTAAGCATTAAGACTAGCTTCCAATCAAAGGAAGAAAGCCATTAAAGAAGAAATGGAAACCAATTCCTTAAGGATTAAGACTAGCTTTCAATCATTCCATTTAAGCCATTAAAAGAGAAAGAGAATCCAATTCCTTAAGCATTAAGACTAGCTTCCAATCAAAGGAAGAAAGCCATTAAAGAAGAAATGGAAACCAATTCCTTAAGGATTAAGACTAGCTTTCAATCATTCCATTTAAGCCATTAAAAGAGAAAGAGAATCCAATTCCTTAAGCATTAAGACTAGCTTCCAATCAAAGGAAGAAAGCCATTAAAGAAGAAATGGAAACCAATTCCTTAAGGATTAAGACTAGCTTTCAATCATTCCATTTAAGCCATTAAAAGAGAAAGAGAATCCAATTCCTTAAGCATTAAGACTAGCTTCCAATCAAAGGAAGAAAGCCATTAAAGAAGAAATGGAAACCAATTCCTTAAGGATTAAGACTAGCTTTCAATCATTCCATTTAAGCCATCAAAAGAGAAAGAGAATCAATTCCTTAAGCATTAAGACTAGCTTCCAATCAAAGGAAGAAAGCCATTAAAGAAGAAATGGAAACCAATTCCTTAAGGATTAAGACTAGCTTTCAATCATTCCATTTAAGCCATTAAAAGAGAAAGAGAATCCAATTCCTTAAGCATTAAGACTAGCTTCCAATCAAAGGAAGAAAGCCATTAAAGAAGAAATGGAAACCAATTCCTTAAGGATTAAGACTAGCTTTCAATCATTCCATTTATGCCATTAAAAGAGAAAGAGAATCCCATTCCTTAAGCATTAAGACTAGCTTCCAATCAAAGGAAGAAAGCCATTAAAGAAGAAATGGAAACCAATTCCTTAAGGATTAAGACTAGCTTTCAATCATTCCATTTAAGCCATTAAAAGAGAAAGAGAATCCAATTCCTTAAGCATTAAGACTAGCTTCCAATCATAGGAAGAAAGCCATTAAAGAAGAAATGGAAACCAATTCCTTAAGGATTAAGACTAGCTTTCAATCATTCCATTTAAGCCATGAAAAGAGAAAGAGAAT
>CM062529.1:39742687-39798173 GCA_031439595.1 Pterocarpus santalinus | reverse complement strand
TGGTTTCCATTTCTTCTTTAATGGCTTTCTTCCTTTGATTGGAAGCTAGTCTTAATGCTTAAGGAATTGGATTCTCTTTCTCTTTTAATGGCTTAAATGGAATGATTGAAAGCTAGTCTTAATGCTTAAGGAATTGGTTTCCATTTCTTCCTTAATGGCTTTCCTCCTTTTGATTGGAAGCTAGTCTTAGTGCTTAAGGAATTGGATTCTCTTTCTCTTTTAATGGCGTAAATGGAATGATTGAAAGCTAGTCTTAATCCTTAAGGAATTGGTTTCCATTTCTTCTTTAATGGCTTTCTTCCTTTGATTGGAAGCTAGTCTTAATGCTTAAGGAATTGGATTCTCTTTCTCTTTTAATGGCATAAATGGAATGATTGAAAGCTAGTCTTAATCCTTAAGGAATTGGTTTCCATTTCTTCTTTAATGGCTTTCTTCCTTTGATTGGAAGCTAGTCTTAATGCTTAAGGAATTGTATTCTCTTTCTCTTTTAATGGCTTAAATGGAATGATTGAAAGCTAGTCTTAATCCTTAAGGAATTCGTTTCCATTTCTTCTTTAATACCTTTCTTCCTTTGATTGGAAGCTAGTCTTAATGCTTAAGGAATTGTATTCTCTTTCTCTTTTAATGGCTTAAATGGAATGATTGAAAGCTAGTCTTAATCCTTAAAGAATTGGTTTCCATTTCTTCTTTCATGGCTTCTTCCTTTGATTGGAAGCTAGTCTTAATGCTTAAGGAATTGGATTCTCTTCTCTATTTAGAGGCTTAAATGGAATGATTGAAAGCTAGTCTTAATCCTTAAGGAATTGGTTTCCATTTCTTCTTTAATGGCTTTCTTCCTTTGATTGGAAGCTAGTCTTAATGCTTAAGGAATTGGATTGTCTTTCTCTTTGAATGGCATAAATGGAATGATTGAAAGCTAGTCTTAATCCTTAAGGAATTCGTTTCATTTCTTCTTTAATGGCTTTCTTCCTTTGATTGGAAAGCTAGTCTTAATGCTTAAGGAATTGGATTCTCTTTCTCTTTAATGGCTTTCTTGGAATGATTGAAAGCTAGTCTTAATGCTTAAGGAATTGGATTCTCTTTTCTTTTAATGGCTGAAATGGAATGATTGAAAGCTAGTCTTAATCCTTAAGGAATTGGTTTCCATTTCTTCTTTAATGGCTTTCTTCCTTTGATTGGAAGCTAGTCTTAATGCTTAACGAATTAGATTCTCTTTCTTTAATGGCTTAAATGGAATGATTGAAAGCTAGTCTTAATCCTTAAGGAATTGGTTTCATTTCTTCTTTAATGGCTTTCTTCCTTTGATTGGAAGCTAGTCTTAATGCTTAAGGAATTGGATTCTCTTTCTTTTTAATGGCTTAAATGGAATGATTGAAAGCTAGTCTTAATCCTTAAGGAATTGGTTTCATTTCTTCTTTAATGGCTTTCTTCCTTTGATTGGAAGCTAGTCTTAATGCTTAAGGAATTGGATTCTCTTTCTTTTAATGGCTTAAATGGAATGATTGAAAGCTAGTCTTAATCCTTAAGGAATTGGTTTCATTTCTTCTTTAATGGCTTTCCTTTGATTGGAAGCTAGTCTTAATGCTTAAGGAATTGGATTCTCTTCTCTTTAATGGCTTAAATGGAATGATTGAAAGCTAGTCTTAATCCTTAAGGAATTGGTTTCATTTCTTCTTTAATGGCTTTCCTTTGATTGGAAGCTAGTCTTAATGCTTAAGGAATTGGATTCTCTTCTTTAATGGCTTAAATGGAATGATTGAAAGCTTAGTCTTAATCCTTAAGGAATTGGTTTCCATTTCTTCTTAATGGCTTCCTTTGATTGAAGCTAGTCTTAATGCTTAAGGAATTGTATTCTTTCTTCTTTTAATGGCTTAAATGGAATGATTGAAAGCTAGTCTTAATCCTTAGGCACTTGGTTTCCATTTCTTCTTTAATGGCCTGTTTCTTTTGATTGGAAGCTAGTCTTAATGCTTAAGGAATTGGATTCTTTCTTCTTTAATGGCTTAAATGGAATGATTGAAAGCTAGTCTTAATCCTTAAGGAATTGGTTTCATTTCTTCTTTAATGGCTTTCTTTGATTGGAAGCTAGTCTTAATGCTTAAGGAATTGGATTCTCTTTCTCTTTTAATGGCTTAAATGGAATGATTGAAAGCTAGTCTTAATCCTTAAGGAATTGGTTTCCATTTCTTCTTTAATGGCTTTCTTCCTTTGGTTGAAAGCTACTCGTAATGCTTAAGGAATTTGTTTCATTCTTCTTTAATGGCTTTCTTCCTTTGATTAGAAGCTAGTCTTAATGCTTGAGGAATTGGATTCCCTTCCTCTTTTAATGGCTTAAATGGAATGATTGAAAGCCAGTCTTAATGCTTAAGGAATTGGTTTCCATTTCTTCTTTAATGGCTTTCTTCCTTTGATTGGAAGCTAGTCTTAATGATGAAGGAAATGTATTCTTTTTCTTCTTTAATGGCTTAAATAGTATGATTGAAAGCTAGTCTTAATCCTTAATGAATTGGTTTCCATTTCTTCTTTAATGGCTTTCTTCCTTTGATTGGAAGCTAGTCTTAATGCTTAAGGAATTGGATTCTCTTTCTCTTTTAATGGCTGAAATGGAATGATTGAAAGCTAGTCTTAATCCTTAAGGAATTGGTTTCTATTTCTTCTTTAATGGCTTTCTTCCTTTGATCGGAAGCTAGTCTTAATGCTTAAGGAATTGGATTCTCTTCCTCTTTTAATGGCTTAAATGGAATGATTGAAAGCTAGTCTTAATCCTTAAGGAATTGGTTTCCATTTCTTCTTTAATGGCTTTCTTCCTTTGATTGGAAGCTAGTCTTAATGCTTAAGGAATTGGATTCTTCTCTTTTAATGGCTTAAATGGAATGATTGAAAGCTAGTCTTAATCCATAAGGAATTGGATTCTCTTTCTCTTTTAATGGCTTAAATGGAATGATTGAAAGCTAGTCTTAAGACTTAAGGAATTGGTTTCCATTTCTTCTTTAATGGCTTTCTTCCTTTGATTGGAAGCTAGTCTTAATGCTTAAGGAATTGGATTCTCTTTCTCTTTTAATGGCTTAAATGGAATGATTGAAAGCTAGTCTTAATCCTTAAGGAATTGGGTTCATTTCTTCTTTAATGGCTTTCTTCCTTTGATTGGAAGCTAGTCTTAATGCTTAAGGAATTGTATTCTCTTTCTCTTTTAATGGCTTAAATGGAATGATTGAAAGCTGGTCTTAATCCATTTCTTCTTTAATGGCTTTCTTCCTTTGATTGGAAGCTAGTCTTAATGCTTAAGGAATTGGATTCTCTTTCTCTTTTAATGGCTTAAATGGAATGATTGAAAGCTAGTCTTAATCCATAAGGAATTGGTTTGCATTTCTTCTTTAATGGCTTTCTTCCTTTGATTGGAAGCTAGTCTTAATGCTGAAGGAATTGGATTCTCTTTCTCTTTTAATGGCTTAAATGGAATGATTGAAAGCTAGTCTTAATCCTTAAGGAATTGGTTTCCATTTCTTCTTTAATGGCTTTCTTCCTTTGATTGGAAGCTAGTCTTAATGCTTAAGGAATTGGATTCTATTTCTCTTTTAATGGCTTAAATGGAATGATTGAAAGCTAGTCTTAATCCATAAGGAATTGGTTTCCATTTCTTCTTTAATGGCTTTCTTCCTTTGATTGGAAGCTAGTCTTAATGCTTAAGGAATTGGATTCTCTTTCTCTTTTAATGGCTGAAATGGAATGATTGAAAGCTAGTCTTAATCCTTAAGGAATTGGTTTCATTTCTTCTTTAATGGCTTTCTTCCTTTGATTGGAAGCTAGTCTTAATGCTTAAGGAATTGGATTCTCTTTCTCTTTTAATGGCTTAAATGGAATGATTGAAAGCTAGTCTAAATCCTTAAGGAATTGGTTTCGATTTCTTCTTTAATGGCTTTCTTCCTTTGATTGGAAGCTAGACTTATTGCTTAAGGAATTGGATTCCCTTTCTCTTTTAATGGCTGAAATGGAATGATTGAAAGCTAGTCTTAATCCTTAAGGAATTGGTGATCATTTGTTCTTTAATGGCTTTGTTCCTTTGATTGCAACCTAGTCTTAATGCTTAAGGAATTGAGTTCTCTTTCTCTTTTAATGGCTTAAATGGAATGATTGAAAGCTAGTCTTAATCCTTAAGGAATTGGTTTCCATTTCTTCTTTAATGGCTTTCTTCCTTTGATTGGAAGCTAGTCTTAATGCTTAAGGAATTGGATTCTCTTTCTCTTTTAATGGCTTAAATGGAATGATTGAAAGCTAGTGTTAATCGTTAAGGAATTGGTTTCATTTCTTCTTTAATGGCTTTCTTCCTTTGATTGGAAGCTAGTCTTAATGCTTAAGGAATTGGATTCTCTTCTTTTTAATGGCTTAAATGGAATGATTGAAAGCTAGTCTTAATCCTTAAGGAATTGGTTTCATTTCTCTTTAATGGCTTTGAATGATTGAAAGCTAGTCTTAATGCTTAAGGAATTGGTTTCATTTCTTCTTTAATGGCTTCCCTTGATTGAAAGCTAGTCTTACTGCTTAAGGAATTGGATTCTCTTTCTCTTTTAATGGCTTAAATGGAATGATTGAAAGCTAGTCTTAATCCGTAAGGAATTGGTTTCCATTTCTTCTTTAATGGCTTTCTTCCTTTGATTGGAAGCTAGTCTTAATGCTTAAGGAATTGGATTCTCTTTCTCTTTTAATGGCTTAAATGGAATGATTGAAAGCTAGTCTTAATCCTTAAGGAATTGGTTTCCATTTCTTCTTTAATGGCTTTCTTCCTTTGATTGGAAGCTAGTCTTAATGCTTAAGGAATTGGATTCTCTTTCTCTTTTTAATGGCTTAAATGGAATGATTGAAAGCTAGTCTTAATCCTTAAGGAATTGGTTTCATTTCTTCTTTAATGGCTTTCTTCCTTTGATTGGAAGCTAGTCTTAATGCTTAAGGAATTGGATTCTCTTTCTCTTTTAATGGCTTAAATGGAATGATTGAAAGCTAGTCTGAATCCTTAAGGAATTGGTTTCATTTCTTCTTTAATGGCTTTCTTCCTTTGATTGGAAGCTAGTCTTAATGCTTAAAGAATTGGATTCTTTTAATGGCTTAAATGGAATGATTGAAAGCTAGTCTTAATCCTTAAGGAATTGGTTTCCATTTCTTTTAATGGCTTAAATGGAATGATTGAAAGCTAGTCTTAATCCTTAAGGAATTGGTTTCCATTTCTTCTTTAGTGGCCTTTTTCTTTTGATTGGAAGCTAGTCTTAAAGCTTAAGGAATTGGATACCCTTTCTCTTTTAATGGCTTAAATGGAAAGATTGAAATCTAGTCTTAATCCTTAAGGAATTGGTTTCCATTTCTTCTTTAATGGCTTTCTTCCTTTGATTGGAAGCTAGTCTTAATGCTTAAGGAATTGGATTCTTTCTCTTTTAATGGCTTAAATGGAATGATTGAAAGCTAGTCTTAATCCTTAAGGAATTGGTTTCATTTCTTCTTTAATGGCTTTCTTCCTTTGATTGGAAGCTAGTCTTAATGCTTAAGGAATTGATTCTCTTTCTCTTTAATGGCGTAAATGGAATGATTGAAAGCTAGTCTTAATCCTTAAGGAATTGGTTTCCATTTCTTCTTTAATGGCTTTCTTCCTTTGATTGGAAGCTAGTCTTAATGCTTAAGGAATTGGATTCTCTTTCTCTTTTAATGGCTTAAATGGAATGATTGAAAGCTAGTCTTAATCCTTAAGGAATTGGTTTCATTTCTTCTTTAATGGCTTTCTTCCTTTGATTGGAAGCTAGTCTTAATGCTTAAGGAATTGGATTCTCTTTTCTTTAATGGCTTAAATGGAATGATTGAAAGCTAGTCTTAATCCTTAAGGAATTGGTTTCGATTTCTTCTTTAGTGGCTTTCTTCCGTTCATTGGAAGCTAGTCTTAATGCTTAAGGAATTGGATTCTCTTTCTCTTTTAATGGCTTAAATGGAATGATTGAAAGCTAGTCTTAATCCTTAAGGAATTGGTTTCATTTCTTCTTTAATGGCTTTCTTCCTTTGATTGGAAGCTAGTCTTAATGCTTAAGGAATTGGATTCTCTTCTCTTTTAATGGCTTAAATGGAATGATTGAAAGCTAGTCTTAATCCTTAAGGACTTGGTTTCATTTCTTCTTTAATGGCTTTCTTCCTTTGATTGGAAGCTAGTCTTAATGCTTAAGGAATTGGATTCTCTTTCTCTTTTAATGGCTGAAATGGAATGATTGAAAGCTAGTCTAAATCCTTAAGGAATTGGTTTCATTTCTTCTTTAATGGCTTTCTTCCTTTGATTGGAAGCTAGTCTTAATGCTTAAGGAATTGGATTCTCTTTCTCTTTTAATGGCATAAATGGAATGATTGGAAGCTAGTCTTAATCCTTAAGGAATTGGTATCATTATCTTCTTTAATGGCTATCTTCCTTTGATTCGAAACTAGTCTTAATGGTTAACGAAATAGATTCTCTTTCTCTTTAATGGCTTAAATGGAATGATTGAAAGCTAGTCTTAATCCTTAAGGAATTGGTTTCCATTTCTTCTTTAATGGCTTTCTTCCTTTGATTGGAAGCTAGTCTTAATGCTTAAGGAATTGGATTCTCTTCTCTTTTAATGGAATAAATGGAATGATTGAAAGCCAGTCTTAATTCTTAAGGAATTGGTTTCCATTTCTTCTTTAATGGCTTTCTTCCTTTGATTGGAAGCTAGTCTTAATGCTTAAGGAATTGGATTCTCTTTCTCTTTTAATGGCTTAAATGGAATGATTGAAAGCTAGTCTTAATCCTTAAGGAATTGGTTTCCATTTCTTCTTTAATGGCTTTCTTCCTTTGATTGGAAGCTAGTCTTAATGCTTAAGGAATTGGATGCTCTTTTCTTTAATGGCTTAAATGGAATGATTGAAAGCTAGTCTTAATCCTTAAGGAATTGGTTTCATTTCTTCTTTAATGGCTTTCTTCCTTTGATTGGAAGCTAGTCTTAATGCTTAAGGAATTGATTCTCTTCTCTTTTAATGGCGTAAATGGAAAGATTGTAAGCTAGTCTTAATCCTTAAGGAATTGGTTTCCTTTCCTTCTTTAATGGCTTTCTTCCTTTGATTGGAAGCTAGTCTTAATGCTGAAGGAATTGGATTCTCTTTCTCTTTTAATGGCTGAAATGGAATGATTGAAAGCTAGTCTTAATCCTTAAGGAATTGGTTTCATTTCTTCTTTAATGGCTTTCTTCCTTTGATTGGAAGCTAGTCTTAAAGCTTAAGGAATTGGATTCTCTTTCTCTTTTAATGGCTGAAATGGAATGATTGAAAGCTAGTCTTAATCCTTAAGGAATTGGTTTCATTTCTTCTTTAATGGCTTTCTTCCTTTGATTGGAAGCTAGTCTTAATGCTTAAGGAATTGGATTCTCTTTCTCTTTTAATGGCTTAAATGGAATGATTGAAAGCTAGTCTTAATCCTTAAGGAATTGGTTTCCATTTCTTCTTTAATGGCTTTCTTCCTTTGATTGGAAGCTAGTCTTAATGCTTAAGGAATTGGATTCTCTTTCTCTTTTAATGGCTTAAATGGAATGATTGAAAGCTAGTCTTAATCCTTAAGGAATTGGGTTCATCTCTTCTTTAATGGCTTTCTTCCTTTGATTGGAAGCTAGTCTTAATGCTTAAGGAATTGGATTCTCTTTCTTTAATGGCTTAAATGGAATGATTGAAAGCTAGTCTTAATCCTTAAGGAATTGGTTTCATTTCTTCTTTAATGGCTTTCTTCGTTTGTTTGGAAGCTAGCCTTAATGCTTAAGGAATTGATTCTTTTTCTTTTAATGGCTTAAATGGAATGATTGAAAGCTAGTCTTAATCCTTAAAGAATTGGTTTCCATTTCTTCTTTAATGGCTTTCTTCCTTTGATTGGAAGCTAGTCTTAATGCCTAAGGAATTCGATTCCCTTTCTCTTTTAATGGCTGAAATGGAATGATTGATAGCTAGTCTTAATCCTTAAGCATTTGGTTTCCATTTCTTCTTTAATGGCTTTCTTCCTTTGATTGGAAGCTAGTCTTAATGCTTAAGGAATTGGATTCTCTTTCTCTTTTAATGGCTTAAATGGAATGATTGAAAGCTAGTCTTAATCCTTAAGGAATTGGTTTCATTTCTTCTTTAATGGCTTTCTTCCTTTGATTGGAAGCTAGTCTTAATGCTTAAGGAATTGGATTCTTTCTCTTTAATGGCTTAAATGGAATGATTGAAAGCTAGTCTTAATCCTTATGGAATTGGTTTTCATTTCTTCTTTAACGGCTTTCTTCCTTTGATTGGAAGCTAGTCTTAATGCTTAAGGAATTGGATTCTCTTCTCTTTAATGGCTTAAATGGAATGATAGAAAGCTAGTCTTAATCCTTAAGGAATTGGTTTCATTTCTTCTTTAATGGCTTTCTTCCTTTGATTGGAAGCTAGTCTTAATGCTTAAGGAATTGGATTCTCCTTCTCTTTTAATGGCTTAAATGGAATGATTGAAAGCTAGTCTTAATCCTTAAGGAATTGGTTTCCATTTCTTCTTTAATGGCTTTCTTCCTTTGATTGGAAGCTAGTCTTAATGCTTAAGGAATTGGATTCTTTTAATGGTTTAAATGGAATGATTGAAAGCTAGTCTTAATCCTTAAGGAATTGGTTTTCATTTCTACTTTAATGGCTTTCTTCCTTTGATTGGAAGCTAGTCTTAATGCTTAAGGAATTGGATTCTCTTTCTCTTTTAATGGCTTAAATGGAATGATTGAAAGCTAGTCTTAATCCTTAAGGAATTGGTTTCCATTTCTTCTTTAAAGGCTTTCTTCCTTTGATTGGAAGCTAGTCTTAATGCTGAAGGAATTGGATTCTCTTTCTCTTTTAATGGCTTAAATTGAATGATTGAAAGCTAGTCTTAATGCTTAAGGAATTGATTTCCATTTCTCTTTTAATGGCGTAAATGGAATGATTGAAACCTAGTCTTAATCCTTAAGGAATTGGTTTGCATTCCTTCTTTAATGGCTTTCTTCCTTGATTGGAAGCTAGTCTTAATGCTTAAGGAATTGGTTTCATTTCTTCTTTAATGGCTTGATTGGAAGCTATTCTTAAAGCTTAAGGAATTGGATTCTCTTTCTCTTTTAATGGCGTAAATGGAATGATTGAAAGCTAGTCTTAATCCTTAAGGAATTGGTTTCATTTCTTCTTTAATGGCTTTCTTCCTTTGGTTGGAAGCTAGTCTTAATGATGAAGGAATTGGATTCTCTTTCTCTTTTAATAACTTAAATGGAATGATTGAAAGCTAGTCTTAATCCTTAAGGAATTGGTTTCCATTTCTTCTTTAATGGCTTTCTTCCTTTGATTGGAAGCTAGTCTTAATGCTAAAGGAATTGTATTCTTTTTATCTTTTAATGGCTTAAATGGAATGATTGAAAGCTAGACTTAATCATTAAGGAGTTGGTTTCATTTCTTCTTTAATGGCTTTCTTCCTTTGAAAGGAAGCTAGTCTTAATGCTTAAGGAATTGGATTCTCTTTCTCTTTTAATGGCTTAAATGGAATGATTGAAAGCTAGTCTTAATCCTTAAGGAATTGGTTTCCATTTCTTCTTTAATGGCTTTCTTCCTTTGATTGGTAGCTAGTCTTAATGCTTAAGGAATTGGATTCTCTTTCTCTTTTAATGGCTGAAATGGAATGATTGAAAGCTAGTCTTAATCCTTAAGGAATTGGTTTCATTTCTTCTTTAATGGCTTTCTTCCTTTGGTTGGAAGCTAGTCTTAATGCTGAAGGAATTGATTTCTCTTCTCTTTAATGGCTTAAATGGAATGATTGAAAGCTAGTCTTAATCCTTAAGGAATTGGTTTCCATTTCTTCTTTAATGGCTTTCTTCCTTTGATTGGAAGCTAGTCTTAATGCTTAAGGAATTGGATTTCTCTTTCTCTTTAATGGCTTAAATGGAATGATTGAAAGCTAGTCTTAATCCTTAAGGAATTGGTTTCCATTTCTTCTTTAATGGCTTTCTTCCTTTGATTGGAAGCTAGTCTTAATGCTTAAGGAATTGTATTCTCTTTCTCTTTTAATGGCTTAAATGGAATGATTGAAAGCTGGTCTTAATCCATTTCTTCTTTAATGGCTTTCTTCCTTTGATTGGAAGCTAGTCTTAATGCTTAAGGAATTGGATTCTCTTTCTCTTTTAATACCTTAAATGGTATGATTGAAAGCTAGTCTTAACGCTTAAGGAATTGGTTTCCATTTCTTCCTTAATGGCTTTCCTCCTTTGATTGGAAGCTAGTCTTAATGCTTAAGGAATTGGATTCTCTTTCTTTTAATGGCTTAAATGGAATGATTGAAAGCTGGTCTTAATCCTTAAGGAATTGGTTTCATTTCTTCTTTAATGGCTTTCTTCCTTTGGTTGGAAGCTAGTCTTAATGCTGAAGGAATTGTATTCTTTTTCTTCTTTAATGGCTTAAATGGTATGATTGAAAGCTAGTCGTAATCGTTAAGGAATTGGTTTCCATTTCTTCTTTAATGGCTTTCTTCCTTTGATTGGAAGGTAGTCTTAATGCTTAAGGAATTGGATTCTCTTCTTTTAATGGCTTAGATGGAATGATTGAAAGCTAGTCTTAATCCTTAAGGAATTGGTTATCATTTCTTCTTTAATGGCTTTCTTCCTTTGATTGGAAGCTAGTCTTAATGCTTAAAGAATTGGATTCTTTTAATGGCTTAAATGGAATGATTGAAAGCTAGTCTTAATCCTTAAGGAATTGGTTTCATTTCTTCTTTAATGGCTTTCTTCCTTTGATTGGCTAGTCTTAATGCTTAAGGAATTGATTCTCTCTCTTTTAATGGCTGAAATGGAATGATTGAAAGCTAGTCTTAATCCTTAAGGAATTGGTTTCCATTTCTTCTTTAATGGCTTTCTTCCTTTGATTGGAAGCTAGTCTTAATGCTTAAGGAATTGGATTCTCTTTCTCTTTTAATGGCTGAAATGGAATGATTGAAAGCTAGTCTAAATCCTTAAGGAATTGGTTTCATTTCTTCTTTAATGGCTTTCTTCCTTTGGTTGGAAGCTAGTCTTAATGCTGAAGGAATTGTATTCTTTTTCTTTAATGGCTTAAATGGTATGATTGAAAGCTAGTCTTAATCCTTAAGGAATTGGTTTCATTTCTTCTTTAATGGCTTTCTTCCTTTGATTGGAAGCTAGTCTTAATGCTTAAGGAATTGATTCTCTTTCTTTAATAGCTTAAATGGAATGATTGAAAGCTAGTCTTAATCCTTAAGGAATTGGATTCTTCTTTAATGGCTTTCCTTTGATTTAGTCTTAATGCTTAAGGAATTGATTCTCTTCTTTTAATGGCTTAAATGGAATGATTGAAAGCTAGTCTTAATCCTTAAGGAATTGGTTTCCATTTCTTCTTTAATGGCTTTCTTCCTTTGATTGGAAGCTAGTCTTAATGCTTAAGGAATTGGATGCTCTTTCTCTTTTAATAGCTTAAATGGAAAGATTGAAAGCTAGTCCTAATCCCATGAATTGGTTTCATTTCTTCTTTAATGGCTTTCCTTTGATTGGAAGCTAGTCTTAATGCTTAAGGAATTGATTCTCTTTCTTTTAATGGCTTAAATGGAATGATTGAAAGCTAGTCTTAATCCTTAATTGGTTTCATTTCTTCTTTAATGGCTTTCTTCCTTTGATTGGAAGCTAGTCTTAATGCTTAAGGAATTGGATTCTCTTTCTCTTTAATGGCTTAAATGGAATGATTGAAAGCTAGTCTTAATCCTTAAGGAATTGGTGTCATCTCTTCTTTAATGGCTTTCTTCCTTTGATTGGAAGCTAGTCTTATTGCTTAAGGAATTGGATTCTCTTTCTCTTTTAATGGCTTAAATGGAATGATTGAAAGCTAGTCTTAATCCTTAAGGAATTGGTTTCATTTCTTCTTTAATGGCTTTCTTCCTTTGATTGGAAGCTAGTCTTAATGCTTAAGGAATTGGATTCTCTTTCTCTTTTAATGGCTTAAATGGAATGATTGAAAGCTAGTCTTAATCCTTAAGGAATTGGTTTCATTTCTTCTCTTCTTTTCTTTAATGGCTTAAATGGAATGATTGAAAGCTAGTCTTAATCCTTAAGGAATTGGTTTCATTTCTTTCTTGAATGGCTTTCTTCCTTTGATTGGAAGCTAGTCTTATTGCTTAAGGAATTGGATTCTCTTTCTCTTTTAATGGCTTAAATGGAATGATTGAAAGCTAGTCTTAATCCTTAAGGAATTGGTTTCATTTCTTCTTTAATGGCTTTCTTCCTTTGATTGGAAGCTAGTCTTAATGCTTAAGGAATTGATTCTCTTCTTTTTAATGGCTTAAATGGAATGATTGAAAGCTAGTCTTAATCCTTAAGGAATTGGTTTCATTTCTTCTTTAATGGCTTTCTTCCTTTGATTGGAAGCTAGTCTTAATGCTTAAGGAATTGGATTCTCTTTCTTTAATAGCTTAAATGGAATGATTGAAAGCTAGTCTTAATCCATGAATTGGTTTCCATTTCTTCTTAATGGCTTTTCCTTTGATTGGCTAGTCTTAATGCTAAGGAATTGATTCTTCTCTTTTAATGGCTTAAATGGAATGATTGAAAGCTAGTCTTAATCCTTAAGGAATTGGTTTCCATTTCTTCTTTAATGGCTTTCTTCCTTTGATTGGAAGCTAGTCTTAATGCTTAAGGAATTGTATTCTTTTTCTCTTTTAATGGCTTAAGTGGAATGATTGAAAGCTAGTCTTAATCCTTAAGGAATTGGTTTCCATTTCTTCTTTAATGGCTTTCTTCCTTTGATTGGAAGCTAGTCTTTTTGCTTCAGCAATTGGATTCTCTTTCTCTTTAATGGCTTAAATGGAATGATTGAAAGCTAGTCTTAATCCTTGAATTGGTTTCATTTCTTCTTTAATGGCTTTTTCCTTGATTGGAAGCTAGTCTTAATGCTTAAGGAATTGGATTCTCTTCTCTTTAATGGCTTAAGTGGAATGATTGAAAGCTAGTCTTAATCCTTAAGGAATTGGTTTCCATTTCTTCTTTAATGGCTTTCTTCCTTTGTTTGGAAGCTAGTCTTAATGCTTAAGGAATTGGATTCTCTTTCTTTTAATGGCTTGAATGGAATGATTGAAAGCTAGTCTTAATCCTTAAGGAATTCGTTTCCATTTCTTCTTTAATGGCTTTCTTCCTTTGATTGGAAGCTAGTCCCAATGCTTAAGGCATTGGATTCTCTTTCTCCTTTAATGGCTTAAATGGAATGATTGAAAGCTAGTCTTAATCCTTAAGGAATTGGTTTCCATTTCTTCTTTAATGGCTTTCTTCCTTTGATTGGAAGCTAGTCTTATTGCTTAAGGAATTGGATTCCCTTTCTCTTTTAATGGCTTAAATGGAATGATTGAAAGCTAGTCTTAATCCTTAAGGAATTGGTTTCCATTTCTTCTTTAATGGCTTTCTTCCTTTGATTGGAAGCTAGTCTTAATGCTTAAGGAATTGTATTCTTTTTCTCTTTAATGGCTTAAGTGGAATGATTGAAAGCTAGTCTTAATCCTTAAGGAATTGGTTTCCATTTCTTCTTTAATGGCTTTCTTCCTTTGATTGGAAGCTAGTCTTAATGCTTAAGGAATTGGATTCTCTCTCTCTTTTAATGGCTTGAATGTAATGATTGAAAGCTAGTCTTAATCCTTAAGGAATTGGTTTCCATTTCTTCTTTAATGACTTTCTTCCTTTGATTGGAAGCTAGTCTTAATGCTTAAGGAATTGGATTCTCTCTCTCTTTTAATGGCTTAAATGGAATGATTGAAAGCTAGTCTTAATCCTTAAGGAATTGGTTTCATTTCTTCTTTAATGGCTTTTCTTCCTTTGATTGGAAGCTAGTCTTAATGCTTAAGGAATTGATTCTCTTTCTTTAATGGCTTAAATGGAATGATTGAAAGCTAGTCTTAATCCTTAAGGAATTGGTTTCCATTTCTTCTTTAATGGCTTTCTTCCTTTGATTGGAAGCTAGTCTTAATGCTTAAGGAATTGTATTCTTTTTCTCTTTTAATGGCTTAAGTGGAATGATTGAAAGCTAGTCTTAATCCTTAAGGAATTGGTTCCCATTTCTTCTTTAATGGCTTTCTTCCTTGATTGGAAGCTAGTCTTAATGCTTAAGGAATTGATTCTCTTCTCTTTTAATGGCTTAAATGGAATGATTGAAAGCTAGTCTTAATCCTTAAGGAATTGGTTTCATTTCTTCTTTAATGGCTTTCTTCCTTTGATTGGAAGCTAGTCTTAATGCTTAAGGAATTGGATTTCTCTTCTTTTAATGGCTTAAATGGAATGATTGAAAGCTAGTCTTAATCCTTAAGGAATTGGTTTCATTTCTTCTTTAATGGCTTTCTTCCTTTGATTGGAAGCTAGTCTTAATGCTTAAGGAATTGATTCTCTTTCTTTTAATGGCTTAAATGGAATGATTGAAAGCTAGTCTTAATCCTTAAGGAATTGGTTTCCATTTCTTCTTTAATGGCTTTCTTCCTTTGATTGGAAGCTAGTCTTAATGCTTAAGGAATTGGATTCTCTTTCTCTTTTAATAGCTTAAATGGAATGATTGAAAGCTAGTCTTAATCCTTCAGGAATTGGTTTCCATTTCTTCTTTAATGGCCTTCGTCCTTTGATTGGTAGCAAGTCTTAATGCTTAAGGAATTGGATTCCCTTTTTCTTTTAATGGCTAAAGTGGAATGATTGAAAGCTAGTCTTAATCCTTAAGGAATTGGTTTCCATTTCTTCTTTAATGGCTTTCTTCCTTTGATTGGAAGCTAGTCTTAAAGCATAAGGAATTGGATTCTCTTTCTCTTTTAATGGCTGAAATTGAATAATTGAAAGCTAGTCTTAATCCTTAAGGAATTGGTTCCCATTTCTTCTTTAATGGCTTTCTTCCTTTGATTGGAAGCTAGTCTTAATGCTGAAGGGATTGGATTCTCTTTCTCTTTTAATGACTTAAATGGAATGATTGAAAGCTAGTCTTAATGCTTAAGGAATTGGTTTCCATTTCTTCCTTAATGGCTTTCCTCCTTTGGTTGGAAGCTAGTCTTAATGCTTAAGGAATTGGATTCTCTTTCTCTTTTAATGGCTGAAATGGAATGATTGAAAGCTAGTCTAAATCCTTAAGGAATTGGTTTCATTTCTTCTTTAATGGCTTTCTTCCTTTGGTTGGAAGCTAGTCTTAATGCTGAAGGAATTGTATTCTTTTTCTTCTTTAATGGCTTAAATGGAATGATTGAAAGCTAGTCTTAATCCTTAAGGAATTGGTTTCCATTTCTTCTTTAATGGCTTTCTTCCTTTGATTGGAAGCTAGTCTTAATGCTTAAGGAATTGGATTCTCTTTCTCTTTTAATGGGTTAAATGGAATGATTGAAAGCTAGTCTTAATCCTTAAGGAATTGGTTCCATTTCTTCTTTAATGGCTTTCTTCCTTTGATTGGAAGCTAGTCTTAATGCTTAAGGAATTGGATTCTCTTTCTCTTTTAATAGCTTAAATGGAATGATTGAAAGCTAGTGTTAATCGTTAAGGAATTGGTTTCCATTTCTTCTTTAATGGCTTTCTTCCTTTGATTGGAAGCTAGTCTTAATCCTTAAGGAATTGGATTCTCTTTCTCTTTTAATGGCTTAAATGGAATGATTGAAAGCTAGTCTTAATCCTTAAGGAATTGGTTTTCATTTCTTCTTTAACGGCTTTCTTTCTTTGATTGGAAGCTAGTCTTAATGCTTAAGGAATTCGATTCTCTTTCTTTTAATGGCTTAAATGGAATGAATGAAAGCTAGTCTTAATCCTTAAGGAATTGGTTTCCATTTCATCATTAATGGCTTTCTTACTTTGATTGGAAGCTAGTCTTAATGCTTAAGGAATTGGATTCTTTCTTCTTTAATGGCCTAAATTGAATGATTGAAAGCTAGTCTTAATCCTTAAGGAATTGGTTTTCATTTCTTCTTTAACGGCTTTCTTCCTTTGATTGGAAGCTAGTCTTAATGCTTAAGGAATTAGATTCTCTTTCTCTTTTCATGGCTTAAATGGAATGATTGAAAGCTAGTCTTAATCCTTTAGGAATTAGTTTCCTTTTCTTCTTTAATAGCTTGCTTCCTTTGATTGGAAGCTAGTCTTAATGCTTAAGGAATTGGATTCCCTTCCCTTTTAATGGCTTAAATGGAATGATTGAAAGCTAGTCTTAATCCTTAAGGAATTGGTTTCCATTTCTTCTTTAATGGCTTTCTTCCTTTGATTGGAAGCTAGTCCTAATGCTTAAGGAATTGGATTCTTTCTCTTTTAATGGCTTAAATGGAATAATTGAAAGCGAGTCTTAATCCTTAAGCATTTGGTTTCCATTTCTTCTTTAATGGCTTTATTCCTTTGATTGGAAGCTAGTCTTAGTGCTTAAGGAATTGGATTCTCTTTCTTTAATGGCTTTAATGGAATGATTGAAAGCTAGTCTTAATCGTTAAGGAATTGGTTTCCATTTCTTCTTTAATGGCTTTATTCCTTTGATTGGAAGCTAGTCTTAGTGCTTAAGGAATTGGATTCTCTTTCTCTTTTAATGGCTTAAATGGAATGATTGAAAGCTAGTCTTAATCCTTAAGGAATTGGTTTCCATTTCTTCTTCAATGGCTTTCTTTCTTTGATTGGAAGCTAGTCTTAATGCTTAAGGAATTGGATTCTCTTTCTCTTTAATGGCTTAAATGGAATGATTGAAAGCTAGTCTTAATCCTTAAGGAATTGGTTTCATTTCTTCTTTAATGGCTTAAATGGAATGATTGAAAGCTAGTCTTAATCCTTAAGGAATTGGTTTCATTTCTTCTTTAATGGCTTTCTTCCTTTGATTGGAAGCTAGTCTTAATGCTTAAGGAATTGGATTCTCTTTCTTTAATGGCTTAAATGGAATGATTGAAAGCTAGTCTTAATCCTTAAGGAATTGGTTTCATTTCTTCTTTAATGGCTTTCTTCCTTTGATTGGAAGCTAGTCTTAATGCTTAAGGAATTGTATTTCTTTCTCTTTAATGGCTTAAATGGAATGATTGAAAGCTAGTCTTAATCCTTAAGGAATTGGTTTCCATTTCTTCTTAATGGCTTTCTTCCTTTGATTGAAGCTAGTCTTAATGCTTAAGGAATTGATTCTCTTTCTCTTTAATGGCTTAAATGGAATGATTGAAAGCTAGTCTTAATCCCAAGGAATTGGTTTCATTTCTTCTTTAATGGCTTTCTTCCTTTGATTGGAAGCTAGTCTTAATGCTTAAGGAATTGATTCTCTTTTCTTTAATGGCTTAAATGGAATGATTGAAAGCTAGTCTTAATCCTTAAGGAATTGGTTTCATTTCTTCTTTAATGGCTTTCTTCCTTTGATTGGAAGCTAGTCTTAATGCTTAAGGAATTGGATTCTCTTTCTCTTTTAATGGCTTAAATGGAATGATTGAAAGCTAGTCTTAATCCTTAAGGAATTGGTTTCCATTTCTTCTGTAATGGCTTTCTTCCTTTGATTGGAAGCTAGTCTTAATGCTTAAGGAATTGGATTCTCTTTCTCTTTTAATGGCTTAAATGGAATGATTGAAAGCTAGTCTTAATCCTTAAGGAATTGGTTTTCATTTCTTCTTTAATGGCTTTCTTCCTTTGATTGGAAGCTAGTCTTAATGCTTAAGGAATTGGATTCTTTCTCTTTAATGGCTTAAATGGAATGATTGAAAGCTAGTCTTAATCCTTAAGGAATTGGTTTCTCTTTCTCTTTTTAATGGCTTAAATGGAATGATTGAAAGCTAGTCTTAATCCTTAAGGAATTGGTTTCCATTTCTTCTTTAATGGCTTTCTTCCTTTGATTGGAAGCTAGTCTTAATGCTTAAGGAATTGATTCTCTTTCTTCTTTAATGGCTTAAATGGAATGATTGAAAGCTAGTCTTAATCCTTAAGGAATTGGTTTCATTTCTTCTTTAATGGCTTTCTTTGATTGGAAGCTAGTCTTAATGCTTAAGGAATTGGATTCTCTTTCTTTTAATGGCTTAAATGGAATGATTGAAAGCTAGTCTTAATCCTTAAGGAATTGGTTTCATTTCTTCTTTAATGGCTTTTTCCTTTGATTGGAAGCTAGTCTTAATGCTTAAGGAATTGGATTCTCTTTCTTTTTAATGGCTTAAATGGAATGATTGAAAGCTAGTCTTAATCCTTAAGGAATTGGTTTCATTTCTTCTTTAATGGCTTTCTTCCTTTGATTGGAAGCAAGACTTAATCCTTAAGGAATTGCTTTCTCTTTCCCTTGTAATGGCTTAAATGGAATGATAGAAAGCTAGTCTTAATCATTAAGGAATTGATTTCCATTTCTTCTTTAATGGCTTTCTTCCTTTGATTGGAAGCTAGTCTTAGTGCTTAAGGAATTGATTTCTCTTTCTCTTTTAATGGCTTAAATGGAATGATTGAAAGCTAGTCTTAATCCTTAGGGAATTGGTTTCCATTTCTTCTTTAATGGCTTTCTTCCTTTGATTGGAAGCTAGTCTTAACGCTTAAGGAATTGGATTCTCTTTCTCTTTTAATGGCTTAAATGGAATGATTGAAAGCTAGTCTTAATACTTAAGGAATTGGTTTCCATTTCTTCTTTAATGGCTTTCTTCCTTTGATTGGAAGCTAGTCTTAATGCTTGAGGAATTGGATTCTCTTTCTTTTAATGGCTTAAATGGAATGATTGAAAGCTAGTCTTAATCCTTAATGAATTGGTTTCATTTCTTCTTTAATGGCTTTCTTCCTTTGATTGGAAGCTAGTCTTAATGCTTAAGGAATTGATTCTCTTTCTTTTAATGGCTTAAATGGAATGATTGAAAGCCAGTCTTAATCCTTAAGGAATTGGTTTCCATTTCTTCTTTAATGGCTTTCTTCCTTTGATTGGAAGCTAGTCTTAATGCTTAAGGAATTGGATTCTCTTTCTCTTTTAATGGCTGAAATGGAATGATTGAAAGCTAGTCTTAATCCTTAAGGAATTGGTTTCATTTCTTCTTTAATGGCTTTCTTGCTTTGATTGGAAGCTAGTCTTAGTCCTTAAGGAATTTGATTCTCTTTTCCTTTTAATGGCTTAAATGGAATGATTGAAAGCTAGTCTTAATCCTTAAGGAATTGGTTTCCATTTCTTCTTTAATGGCTTTCTTCCTTTGATTGGAAGCTAGTCTTAATGCTTAAGGAATTGATTCTCTTTCTTTTAATGGCTGACACGGAATGATTGAAAGCTAGTCTTAATCCTTAAGGAATTGGGTTCCATTTCTTCTTTAATGGCTTTCTTCCTTTGATTGGAAGCTAGTCTTAATGCTTAAGGAATTGGATTCTCTTTCTCTGTTATTGGCTTAAATGGAATGATTGAAAGCTACTCTTAATTCTTAAGGAATTGGTTTTCATTCCTTCTTTAATGGCTTACTTCCTTTGATTGGAAGCTAGTCTTAATGCTGATGGAATTGTATTCTCTTTCTCTTTTAATGGCTTAAATGGAATGATTGAAAGCTAGTCTTAATCCTTAAGGAATTGGTTCCATTTCTTCTTTAATGGCTTTCTTCCTTTGATTGGAAGCTAGTCTTACTGCTTAAGGAATTGATTCTCTTTCTTCTTTTAATGGCTTAAATGGAATGATTGAAAGCTAGTCTTAATCCTTAAGGAATTGGTTTGCATTTCTTCTTTAATGGCTTTCTTCCTTTGATTGGAAGCTAGTCTTAATGCTTAAGGAATTGGATTCTCTTTCTCTTTTAATGGCTTAAATGGAATGATTGAAAGCTAGTCTTAATCCTTAAGGAATTGGTTTGCATTTCTTCTTTAATGGCTTTCTTCCTTTGATTGGAAGCTAGTCTTAATGTTTAAGGAATTGATTCTCTTTCTTTTAATGGCTTAAATGGAATGATTGAAAGCTAGTCTTCATCCGTAAGGAATTGGGTTCATTTTCTTCTTTAATGGCTTTCTTCCTTTGAAGGGAAGCTAGTCTTAATGCTTAAGGAATTGGATTCTCTTTCTCTTTTAATGGCTTAAATGGAATGATTGAAAGCTAGTCTTAATCCTTAAGGAATTGGTTTCATTTCTTCTATAATGGCTTTCTTCCTTTGATTGGAAGCTAGTCTTAATGCTTAAGGAATTGGATTCTCTTTCTCTTTTAATGGCTTAAATGGAATGATTGAAAGCTAGTCTGAATCCTTAAGGAATTGGTTTCAATTTCTTCTTTAATGGCTTTCTTCCTTTGATTGGAAGCTAGTCTTAATGCTTAAGGAATTGGATTCTCTTTCTCTTTTAATGGCTTAAATGGAATGATTGAAAGCTAGTCTTAATCCTTAAGGAATTGGCTTCCTTTTCTTCTTTAATGGCTTTCTTCCTTTGATTGGAAGCTAGTCTTAATGCTTAAGGAATTGGATTCTCTTTCTTTAATGGCTTAAATGGAATGATTGAAAGCTAGTCTTAATCCTTAAGGAATTGGTTTCCATTTCTTCTTTAATGGCTTTCTTCCTTTGATTGGAAGCTAGTCCTAATGCTTAAGACATTGGATTCTCTTTCTCCTTTATTGGCTTAAATGGAATGATTGAAAGCTAGTCTTAATCCTTAAGGAATTGGTTTCCATTTCTTCTTTAATGGCTTTCTTCCTTTGATTGGAAGCTAGTCTTAATGCTTAAGGAATTGGATTCTCTTTCTCTTTTAATGGCTTGAATGTAATGATTGAAAGCTAGTCTTAATCCTTAAGGAATTGGTTTCCATTTCTTCTTTAATGGCTTTCTTCCTTTGATTGGAAGCTAGTCTTAATGCTTAAGGAATTGTATTCTTTCTCTCTTTTAATGACTTAAGTGGAATGATTGAAAGCTAGTCTTAATCCTTAAGGAATTGGTTTCCATTTCTTCTTTAATGGCTTTCTTCCTTTGATTGGAAGCTAGTCTTAATGCTTAAGGAATTGGATTCCCTTTCTGTTTTAATGGCTGAAATGGAATGATTGAAAGCTAGTCTTAATCCTTAAGGAATTGGGTTCCATTTCTTCTTTAATGGCTTTCTTCCTTTGATTGGAAGCTAGTCTTAATGCTTAAGGAATTGATTCTCTTTTCTTTTAATGGCTTAAATGGAATGATTGAAAGCTAGTCTTACACCTTAAGGAATTGGTATTCTTTTCATCTATAATGGCTTTCTTCCTTTGAATGGAAGCTAGTCTTAATGGTTAAGGACTTGTATTCTGTTTCAGTTTTAATGGCTTAAATGGAAAGATTCAAAGCTAGTCATAATACTTAAGGAATTGGTTTCATTTCTTCTTTAATGGCTTTCTTCCTTGATTGGAAGCTAGTCTTAATGCTTAAGGAATTGGATTCTCTTTCTTTAATGGCTTAAATGGAATGATAGAAAGCTAGTCTTAATCCTTAAGGAATTGGTTTCTATTTCTTCTTTAATGGCTTTCTTCCTTTGATTGGAAGCTAGTCTTAATGCTTAAGGAATTGATTCTCTTTTCTCTTTTAATGGCTTAAATGGAATGATTGAAAGCTAGTCTTAATCCTTAAGGAATTGGTTTCATTTCTTCTTTAATGGCTTTCTTCCTTTGATTGGAAGCTAGTCTTAATGCTTAAGGAATTGGATTCTCTTTTCTTTTAATGGCTTAAATGGAATGATTGAAAGCTAGTCTTAATCCTTAAGGAATTGGTTTCATTTCTTCTTTAATGGCTTTCTTCCTTTGATTGGAAGCTAGTCTTAATGCTTAAGGAATTGGATTCTCTTCTCTTTTAATGGCTTAAATGGAATGATTGAAAGCTAGTCTTAATCCTTAAGGAATTGGTTTCATTTCTTCTTTAATGGCTTTCTTCCTTTGATTGGAAGCTAGTCTTAATGCTTAAGGAATTGGATTCTCTTTCTTTTAATGGCTTAAATGGAATGATTGAAAGCTAGTCTTAATCCTTAAGGAATTGGTTTCATTTCTTCTTTAATGGCTTTCTTCCTTTGATTGGAAGCTAGTCTTAATGCTTAAGGAATTGATTCTCTTTCTCTTTTAATGGCTTAAATGGAATGATTGAAAGCTAGTCTTAATCCTTAAGGAATTGGTTTCATTTCTTCTTTAATGGCTTTCTTCCTTTGATTGGAAGCTAGTCTTAATGCTTAAGGAATTGGATTCTCTTCTCTTTTAATGGCTTAAATGGAATGATTGAAAGCTAGTCTTAATCCTTAAGGAATTGATTCTCTTTCTTCTTTAATGGCTTAAATGGAATGATTGAAAGCTAGTCTTAATCCTTAAGGAATTGGTTTCATTTCTTCTTTAATGGCTTTCTTCCTTTGATTGGAAGCTAGTCTTAATGCTTAAGGAATTGGATTCTCTTTCTCTTTAATGGCTTAAATGGAATGATTGAAAGCTAGTCTTAATCCTTAAGGAATTGGTTTCATTTCTTCTTTAATGGCTTTCTTCCTTTGATTGGAAGCTAGTCTTAATGCTTAAGGAATTGGATTCTCTTCTTTAATGGCTTAAATGGAATGATTGAAAGCTAGTCTTAATCCTTAAGGAATTGGTTTCCATTTCTTCTTTAATGGCTTTCCTTTGATTGGAAGCTAGTCTTAATGCTTAAGGAATTGGATTCTTTCTTCTTTAATGGCTTAAATGGAATGATTGAAAGCTAGTCTTAATCCTTAAGGAATTGGTTTCATTTCTCTTTAATGGCTTAAATGGAATGATTGAAAGCTAGTCTTAATGCTTAAGGAATTGGTTTCTTTCTTCTTTAATGGCTTAAATGGAATGATTGAAAGCTAGTCTTAATCCTTAAGGAATTGGTTTTCCATTTCTTCTTTAATGGCTTTCTTTGATTGAAAGCTAGTCTTAATGCTTAAGGAATTGATTCTCTTCTTCTTTAATGGCTTAAATGGAATGATTGAAAGCTAGTCTTAATCCTTAAGGAATTGGTTTCATTTCTTCTTTAATGGCTTTCTTCCTTTGATTGGAAGCTAGTCTTAATGCTTAAGGAATTGATTCTCTTTCTTCTTTAATGGCTTAAATGGAATGATTGAAAGCTAGTCTTAATCCTTAAGGAATTGGTTTCATTTCTTCTTTAATGGCTTTTCCTTTGATTGGAAGCTAGTCTTAATGCTTAAGGAATTGGATTCTCTTCTCTTTTAATGGCTTAAATGGAATGATTGAAAGCTAGTCTTAATCCTTAAGGAATTGGTTTCATTTCTTCTTTAATGGCTTTCTTCCTTTGATTGGAAGCTAGTCTTAATGCTTAAGGAATTGGATTCTCTTTCTCTTTAATGGCTTAAATGGAATGATTGAAAGCTAGTCTTAATCCTTAAGGAATTGGTTTCATTTCTTCTTTAATGGCTTTCTTCCTTTGATTGGAAGCTAGTCTTAATGCTTAAGGAATTGATTCTCTTTCTCTTTTAATGGCTTAAATGGAATGATTGAAAGCTAGTCTTAATCCTTAAGGAATTGGTTTCCATTTCTTCTTTAATGGCTTTCTTCCTTTGATTGGAAGCTAGTCTTAATGCTTAAGGAATTGATTCTCTTTCTTTTAATGGCTTAAATGGAATGATTGAAAGCTAGTCTTAATCCTTAAGGAATTGGTTTCATTTCTTCTTTAATGGCTTTCTTCCTTTGATTGGAAGCTAGTCTTAATGCTTAAGGAATTGATTCTCTTCCTCTTCTAATGGCTTAAATGGAATGATTGAAAGCTAGTCTTAATCCTTAAGGAATTGGTTTCCATTTCTTCTTTAACGGCTTTCTTCCTTTGATTGGAAGCTAGTCTTAATGCTTAAGGAATTGGATTCTCTTTCTCTTTTAATGGCTTAAATAGAATGATTGAAAGCTAGACTTAATCCTTAAGGAATTGGTTACCATTTCTTCTTTAATGGCTTTCTTCCCTTGATTGGAAGCTAGTCTTAATGCTTAAGGAATTGGATTCTCTTTCTCTTTTAATGGCTTAAATGGAATGATTGAAAGCTAGTCTTAATCCTTAAGGAATTGGTTTCATTTCTTCTTTAATGGCTTTCTTCCTTTGGTTGGAAGCTAGTCTTAATGCTGAAGGAATTGGATTCTTTTTCTTCTTTAATGGCTTAAATGGAATGATTGAAAGCTAGTCTTAATCCTTAAGGAATTGGATTCTCATTTCTTCTTTAATGGCTTAAATGGAATGATTGAAAGCTAGTCTTAATCCTTAAGGAATTGGTTTCATTTCTTCTTTAATGGCTTTCTTCCTTTGATTGGAAGCTAGTCTTAATGCTTAAGGAATTGATTCTCTTTCTTTTAATGGCTTAAATGGAATGATTGAAAGCTAGTCTTAATCCTTAAGGAATTGGTTTCATTTCTTCTTTAATGGCTTTCTTCCTTTGATTGGAAGCTAGTCTTAATGCTTAAGGAATTGATTCTCTTTTCTTTAATGGCTGAAATGGAATGATTGAAAGCTAGTCTTAATCCTTAAGGAATTGGTTTCCATTTCTTCTTTAATGGCTTTCTTCCTTTGATTGGAAGCTAGTCTTAATGCTTAAGGAATTGGATTCTTTCTCTTTAATGGCTTAAATGGAATGATTGAAAGCTAGTCTTAATCCTTAAGGAATTGGTTTCATTTCTTCTTTAATGGCTTTCTTCCTTTGATTGGAAGCTAGTCTTAATGCTTAAGGAATTGGATTCTCTTTCTCTTTAATGGCTTAAATGGAATGATTGAAAGCTAGTCTTAATCCTTAAGGAATTGGTTTCATTTCTTCTTTAATGGCTTTCTTCCTTTGATTGGAAGCTAGTCTTAATGCTTAAGGAATTGATTCTCTTTCTCTTTAATGGCTTAAATGGAATGATTGAAAGCTAGTCTTAATCCTTAAGGAATTGGTTTCATTTCTTCTTTAATGGCTTTCTTCCTTGATTGGAAGCTAGTCTTAATGCTTAAGGAATTGGATTCTTTCTTCTTTTAATGGCTTAAATGGAATGATTGAAAGCTAGTCTTAATCCTTAAGGAATTGGTTTCATTTCTTCTTTAATGGCTTTCTTGGAATGATTGGAAGCTAGTCTTAATGCTTAAGGAATTGGTTTCCATTTCTTCTTTAATGGCTTTCTTGGAATGATTGAAAGCTAGTCTTAATGCTTAAGGAATTGGATTCATTTTCTTTTAATGGCTTTGGAATGATTGAAAGCTAGTCTTAATGCTTAAGGAATTGATTCTCTTTCTTTTAATGGCTTAAATGGAATGATTGAAAGCTAGTCTTAATCCTTAAGGAATTGGTTTCATTTCTTCTATAATGGCTTTCTTCCTTTGATTGGAAGCTAGTCTTAATGCTTAAGGAATTGATTCTCTTTCTTTTAATGGCTTAAATGGAATGATTGAAAGCTAGTCTTAATCCTTAAGGAATTGGTTTCCATTTCTTCTTTAATGGCTTTCTTCCTTTGATTGGAAGCTAGTCTTAATGCTTAAGGAATTGGATTCTCTTTCTCTTTTAATAGCTTAAATGGAATGATTGAAAGCTAGTCTTAATCCTTAAGGAATTGGTTTCATTTCTTCTTTAATGGCGTTCCTCTTTTGATTGGAAGCTAGTCTTAATGCTTAAGGAATTGGATTCTCCTTCTCTTTTAATAGCTTAAATCCAATGATTGAAAGCTAGTGTTAATCGTTAAGGAATTGGTTTCCATTTCTTCTTTAATGGCTTTCTTCCTTTGATTGGAAGCTAGTCTTAAAGCTTAAGGAACTGGATTCTCTTTCCTTTATAATGGCTGAACTGGAATGATTGAAAGCTAGTCTTAATCCTTAAGGAATTGGTTTCCATTTCTTCTTTAATGGCGTTCTTCCTTTGATTGGAAGCTAGTCTTAATGCTTAAGGAATTGGTTTCTCTTTCTTCTTTAATGGCTTAAAAGGAATGATTGAAAGCTAGTCTTAATCCTTAAGCAATTGGTTTGCATTTCTTATTTAATGGCTTTCTTCCTTTGATTGGAAGCTAGTCTTAATGCTTAAGGAATTGGATTCTCTTTCTCTTTTAATGGCTTAAATGGAATGATTGAAAGCTAGTCTTAATCCTTAAGGAATTGGTTTCCATTTCTTCTTTAATGGCTTTCTTCCTTTGATTGGAAGCTAGTCTTAAAGCTTAAGGATTTGGATTCTCTTTCTTTTAATGGCTTAAATGGAATGATTGAAAGCTAGTCTTAATCCTTAAGGAATTGGTTTCATTTCTTCTTTAATGGCTTTCTTCCTTTGATTGGAAGCTAGTCTTAATGCTTAAGGAATTGGATTCTCTTTCTTTAATGGCTTAAATGGAATGATTGAAAGCTAGTCTTAATCCTTAAGGAATTGGTTTCATTTCTTCTTTAATGGCTTTCTTCCTTTGATTGGAAGCTAGTCTTAATGCTTAAGGAATTGATTCTCTTTCTTTAATGGCTTAAATGGAATGATTGAAAGCTAGTCTTAATCCTTAAGGAATTGGTTTCATTTCTTCTTTAATGGCTTTCTTCCTTTGATTGGAAGCTAGTCTTAATGCTTAAGGAATTGGATTCTCTTTCTCTTTAATGGCTTAAATGGAATGATTGAAAGCTAGTCTTAATCCTTAAGGAATTGGTTTCATTTCTTCTTTAATGGCTTTCTTCCTTTGATTGGAAGCTAGTCTTAATGCTTAAGGAATTGGATTCTCTTTCTTTAATGGCTTAAATGGAATGATTGAAAGCTAGTCTTAATCCTTAAGGAATTGGTTTTCATTTCTTTCTTAATGGCTTTCTTCCTTTGATTGGAAGCTAGTCTTAATGCTTAAGGAATTGGATTCTCTTTCTCTTTTAATGGCTGAAATGGAATGATTGAAAGCTAGTCTTAATCATTAAGGAATTGGTTTCCATTTCTTCTTTAATGGCTTTCTTCCTTTGATTGGAAGCTAGTCTTAATGCTTAAGGAATTGGATTCTCTTTCTTTAATGGCTTAAATGGAATGATTGAAAGCTAGTCTTAATCCTTAAGGAATTGGTTTCATTTCTTCTTTAATGGCTTTCTTCCTTTGATTGGAAGCTAGTCTTAATGCTTAAGGAATTGATTCTCTTTCTTTAATGGCTTAAATGGAATGATTGAAAGCTAGTCGTAATCGTTAAGGAATTGGTTTCGATTTCTTCTTTAATGGCTTTCTTCCTTTGATTGGAAGCTAGTCTTAATGCTTAAGGAATTGGATTCTCTTCTTTTAATGGCTTAAATGGAATGATTGAAAGCTAGTCTTAATCCTTAAGGAATTGGTTTCCATTTCTTCTTTAATGGCTTTCTTCCTTTGATTGGAAGCTAGTCTTAGTGCTTAAGGAATTGGATTCTGTTTCTCTTTTAATGGCGTAAATGGAATGATTGTAAGCTAGTCTTAATCCTTAAGGAATTGGTTTCCATTTCTTCTTTAATGGCTTTCTTCCTTTGATTGGAAGCTAGTCTTAATGCTGAAGGAATTGTATTCTCTTCTTTAATGGCTTAAATGGAATGATTGAAAGCTAGTCTTAATCCTTAAGGAATTGGTTTCATTTCTTCTTTAATGGCTTTCTTCCTTTGATTGGAAGCTAGTCTTAATGCTTAAGGAATTGATTCTTTCTCTTTAATGGCTTAAATGGAATGATTGAAAGCTAGTCTTAATCCTTAAGGAATTGGTTTCCATTTCTTCTTTAATGGCTTTCTTCCTTTGATTGGAAGCTAGTCTTAATGCTTAAGGAATTGGATTCTTCTTTCTCTCTTAATGGCGTAAATGGAATGATTGTAAGCTAGTCTTAATCCTTAAGGAATTGGTTTCCATTTCTTCTCTAATGGCTTTCTTCCTTTGATTGGAAGCTAGTCTTAATAATGAAGGAATTGTATTCTTTTTCTTCTTTAATGGCTTAAATAGTATGATTGAAAGCTAGTCGTAATCGTTAAGGAATTGGTTTCCATTTCTTCTTTAATGGCTTTCTTCCTTTGATTGGAAGCTAGTCTTAATGCTTAAGGAATTGGATTCTCTTTCTCTTTTAATGGATTAAATGGAATGATTGAAAGCTAGTCTTAATCCTTAAGGAATTGATTTTTCTTTAATGGCTTTGATTGAAAGCTAGTCTTAATCCGTAAGGAATTGCTTTCCATTTCTTCTTTAATGGCTTTCTTCCCTTGATTGAAAGCTAGTCTTACTGCTTAAGGAATTGGATTCTCTTTCTCTTTTAATGGCTTAAATGGAATGATTGAAAGCTAGTCTTAATCCGTAAGGAATTGGTTTCCATTTCTACTTTAATTGCTTTCTTCCTTTGAATGGAAGCTGGTCTTAAGGCTTAAGGAATTGGATACCCTTTCTTCTTTAAGGCTTAAATGGAATGATTGAAAGCTAGTCTTAATCCTTAAGGAATTGGTTTCCATTTCTTCTTTAATGGCTTTCTTCCTTTGATTGGAAGCTAGTCTTAGTGCTTAAGGCATTGGATTCTCTTTCTCTTTTAATGGCTTAAATGGAATGATTGAAAGCTAGTCTTAATCCGTAAGGAATTGGTTTCCATTTCTACTTTAATTGCTTTCTTCCTTTGATTGGAAGCTAGTCTTAATGCTTAGGGAATTGGATTCTCTTTCTCTTTTAATGGCTTAAATGGAATGATTGAAAGCTAGTCTTAATCCTTAAGGAATTGGTTTCATTTCTTCTTTAACGGCTTTCTTCCTTTGATTGGAAGCTAGTCTTAATGCTTAAGGAATTGATTCTCTTTCTCTTTTAATGGCTTAAATGGAATGATTGAAAGCTAGTCTTAATCCTTAAGGAATTGGTTTCCATTTCTTCTTTAATGGCTTTCTTCCTTTGATTGGAAGCTAGTCTTAATGCTTAAGGAATTGATTCTCTTTCTCTTTAATGGCTTAAATGGAATGATTGAAAGCTAGTCTTAATCCTTAAGGAATTGGTTTCATTTCTTCTTTAATGGCTTTCTTCCTTTGATTGGAAGCTAGTCTTAATGCTTAAGGAATTGGATTCTCTTCTCTTTAATGGCTTAAATGGAATGATTGAAAGCTAGTCTTAATCCTTAAGGAATTGGTTTCATTTCTTCTTTAATGGCTTTCTTCCTTTGATTGGAAGCTAGTCTTAATGCTTAAGGAATTGATTCTTCTTTCTTTTAATGGCTTAAATGGAATGATTGAAAGCTAGTCTTAATCCTTAAGGAATTGGTTTCATTTCTTCTTTAATGGCTTTCTTCCTTTGATTGGAAGCTAGTCTTAATGCTTAAGGAATTGATTCTCTTTCTTTAATGGCTTAAATGGAATGATTGAAAGCTAGTCTTAATCCTTAAGGAATTGGTTTCATTTCTTCTTTAATGGCTTTCTTCCTTTGATTGGAAGCTAGTCTTAATGCTTAAGGAATTGATTCTTTCTCTTTCAATGGCTTAAATGGAATGATTGAAAGCTAATCTTAATCCTTAAGGAATTGGATTCCATTTCTTCTTTAATGGCTTTCTTCCTTTGATTGGAAGCTAGTCTTAATGCTTAAGGAATTGGATTCTCTTTCTCTTTTAATGGCTTAAATGGAATGATTCAAAGCTAGCCTTAATCCTTAAGGAATTGGTTTCGATATCTTTTTTAATGGCTTTCTTCCTTTGATTGGAAGCTAGTCTTAATGCTTAAAGAATTGGATTCTTTTAATGGCTTAAATGGAATGATTGAAAGCTAGTCTTAATCCTTAAGAAATTGGTTTCCATTTCTTCTTTAATGCCTTTCTTCCTTTGATTGGAAGCTAGTCTTAATGCTTAAGGAATTGGATTCCCTTTCTCTTTTAATGGCTTAAATGGAATGATTGAAAGCTAGTCTTAATCCTTAAGGAATTGATTCTCTTTTCTTTTTAATGGGTTAAATGCAATGATTCAAAGCTAGCCTTAATCCTTAAGGAATTGGTTCCCATTTCTTCTTTAATGGCTTTCTTCCTTTGATTGGAAGCTAGTCTTAATGCTTAAAGAATTGGATTCTTTTAATGGCTTAAATGGAATGATTGAAAGCTAGTCTTAATCCTTAAGGAATTGGTTACCATTTCTTCTTTAATGGCTTTCTTCCTTTGATTGGAAGCTAGTCTTAATGCTTAAGGAATTGATTCTTTTCTTTAATGGCTTAAATGGAATGATTGAAAGCTAGTCTTAATCCTTAAGGAATTGGTTTCATTTCTTCTTTAATGGCTTTCTTCCTTTGATTGGAAGCTAGTCTTAATGCTTAAGGAATTGGATTCTCTTTCTTTTTAATGGCTTAAATGGAATGATTGAACGCTAGTGTTAACCCTTAAGGAATTGGTTCTCATTTCTTCTTTAATGGCTTTCTTCCTTTGATTGGAAGCTAGTCTTAATGCTTAAGGAATTGGATTCTCTTTCTCTTTTAATGGCTTAAATGGAATGATTGAAAGCTAGTGTTAATCCTTAAGGAATTGGTTTCATTTCTTCTTTAATGGCTTTCTTCCTTTGATTGGAAGCTAGTCTTAATGCTTAAGGAATTGATTCTCTTTCTTTAATGGCTTAAATGGAATGATTGAAAGCTAGTCTTAATCCTTAAGGAATTGGTTTCATTTCTTCTTTAATGGCTTTCTTCCTTTGATTGGAAGCTAGTCTTAATGCTTAAGGATTTGGACTCTTTCTCTTTTAATGGCTTAAATGGAATGATTGAAAGCTAGTCTTAATCCTTAAGGAATTGGTTTTCATTTCTTCTTTAATGGCTTTCTTCCTTTGATTGGAAGCTAGTCTTAATGCTTAAGCAATTAGATTTTCTTTCTTTAATGGCTTAAATGGAATGATTGAAAGCTAGTCTTAATCCTTAAGGAATTGGTTTCATTTCTTCTTTAATGGCTTTCTTCCTTTGATTGGAAGCTAGTCTTAATGCTTAAGGAATTGATTCTCTTCTCTTTAATGGCTTAAATGGAATGATTGAAAGCTAGTCTTAATCCTTAAGGAATTGGTTTCATTTCTTCTTTAATGGCTTTCTTCCTTTGATTGGAAGCTAGTCTTAATGCTTAAGGAATTGATTCTCTTTCTTTAATGGCTTAAATGGAATGATTGAAAGCTAGTCTTAATCCTTAAGGAATTGGTTTCATTTCTTCTTTAATGGCTTTCTTCCTTTGATTGGAAGCTAGTCTTAATGCTTAAGGAATTGGATTCTCTTCTCTTTAATGGCTTAAATGGAATGATTGAAAGCTAGTCTTAATCCTTAAGGAATTGGTTTCATTTCTTCTTTAATGGCTTTCTTCCTTTGATTGGAAGCTAGTCTTAATGCTTAAGGAATTGATTCTCTTTCTCTTTAATGGCTTAAATGGAATGATTGAAAGCTAGTCTTAATCCTTAAGGAATTGGTTTCCATTTCTTCTTTAATGGCTTTCTTCCTTTGATTGGAAGCTAGTCTTAATGCTTAAGGAATTGGATTCTCTTTCTTTAATGGCTTAAATGGAATGATTGAAAGCTAGTCTTAATCCTTAAGGAATTGGTTTCATTTCTTCTTTAATGGCTTTCTTCCTTTGATTGGAAGCTAGTCTTAATGCTTAAGGAATTGATTCTCTTTCTCTTTAATGGCTTAAATGGAATGATTGAAAGCTAGTCTTAATCCTTAAGGAATTGGTTTCATTTCTTCTTTAATGGCTTTCTTCCTTTGATTGGAAGCTAGTCTTAATGCTTAAGGAATTGATTCTCTTTCTCTTTAATGGCTTAAATGGAATGATTGAAAGCTAGTCTTAATCCTTAAGGAATTGGTTTCATTTCTTCTTTAATGGCTTTCTTCCTTTGATTGGAAGCTAGTCTTAATGCTTAAGGAATTGGATTCTCTTCTCTTTTAATGGCTTAAATGGAATGATTGAAAGCTAGTCTTAATCCTTAAGGAATTGGTTTCATTTCTTTCTTAATGGCTTTCTTCCTTTGATTGGAAGCTAGTCTTAATGCTTAAGGAATTGGATTCTCTTTCTTTAATGGCTTAAATGGAATGATTGAAAGCTAGTCTTAATCCTTAAGGAATTGATTCTCTTTCTCTTTAATGGCTTAAATGGAATGATTGAAAGCTAGTCTTAATCCTTAAGGAATTGGTTTCATTTCTTCTTTAATGGCTTTCTTCCTTTGATTGGAAGCTAGTCTTAATGCTTAAGGAATTGATTCTCTTTCTCTTTAATGGCTTAAATGGAATGATTGAAAGCTAGTCTTAATCCTTAAGGAATTGGTTTCATTTCTTCTTTAATGGCTTTCTTCCTTTGATTGGAAGCTAGTCTTAATGCTTAAGGAATTGGATTCTCTTCTCTTTTAATGGCTTAAATGGAATGATTGAAAGCTAGTCTTAATCCTTAAGGAATTGGTTTCATTTCTTCTTTAATGGCTTTCTTCCTTTGATTGGAAGCTAGTCTTAATGCTTAAGGAATTGGATTCTCTTTTCTCTTTTAATGGCTTAAATGGAATGATTGAAAGCTAGTCTTAATCCTTAAGGAATTGGTTTCATTTCTTCTTTAATGGCTTTCTTCCTTTGATTGGAAGCTAGTCTTAATGCTTAAGGAATTGGATTCTCTTTCTCTTTAATGGCTTAAATGGAATGATTGAAAGCTAGTCTTAATCCTTAAGGAATTGGTTTCATTTCTTCTTTAATGGCTTTCTTCCTTTGATTGGAAGCTAGTCTTAATGCTTAAGGAATTGATTCTCTTTCTCTTTTAATGGCTTAAATGGAATGATTGAAAGCTAGTCTTAATCCTTAAGGAATTGGTTTCATTTCTTCTTTAATGGCTTTCTTCCTTTGATTGGAAGCTAGTCTTAATGCTTAAGGAATTGGATTCTCTTCTTTAATGGCTTAAATGGAATGATTGAAAGCTAGTCTTAATCCTTAAGGAATTGGTTTCATTTCTTCTTTAATGGCTTTCTTCCTTTGATTGGAAGCTAGTCTTAATGCTTAAGGAATTGATTCTCTTCTCTTTAATGGCTTAAATGGAATGATTGAAAGCTAGTCTTAATCCTTAAGGAATTGGTTTCATTTCTTCTTTAATGGCTTTCTTCCTTTGATTGGAAGCTAGTCTTAATGCTTAAGGAATTGGACTCTCTTTCTCTTTTAATCGCTTAAATGGAATGATTGAAAGCTTGTCTTAATCCTTAAGGAATTGGTTTCATTTCTTCTTTAATGGCTTTCTTCCTTTGATTGGAAGCTAGTCTTAATGCTTAAGGAATTGATTCTCTTTCTTTTAATGGCTTAAATGGAATGATTGAAAGCTAGTCTTAATCCTTAAGGAATTGGTTTCATTTCTTTCTTAATGGCTTTCTTCCTTTGATTGGAAGCTAGTCTTAATGCTTAAGGAATTGGATTCTTTCTCTTTTAATGGCTTAAATGGAATGATTGAAAGCTAGTCTTAATCCTTAAGGAATTGGTTTCATTTCTTTTAATGGCTTTCCTTTGATTGAAGCTAGTCTTAATGCTTAAGGAATTGGATTCTCTTTCTTTAATGGCTTAAATGGAATGATTGAAAGCTAGTCTTAATCCTTAAGGAATTGGTTTCATTTCTTCTTTAATGGCTTTCTTCCTTTGATTGGAAGCTAGTCTTAATGCTTAAGGAATTGATTCTCTTTTCTTTAATGGCTTAAATGGAATGATTGAAAGCTAGTCTTAATCCTTAAGGAATTGGTTTCCATTTCTTCTTTAATGGCTTTCTTCCTTTGATTGGAAGCTAGTCTTAATGCTTAAGGAATTGGATTCTCTTTCTCTTTAATGGCTTAAATGGAATGATTGAAAGCTAGTCTTAATCCTTAAGGAATTGGTTTCATTTCTTCTTTAATGGCTTTCTTCCTTTGATTGGAAGCTAGTCTTAATGCTTAAGGAATTGGATTCTCTTTTCTTTTAATAGCTTAAATGGAATGATTGAAAGCTAGTCTTAATCCTTAAGGAATTGGGTTCCATTTCTTCCTTGATGGGTTTCTTCCTTTGATTGGAAGCTAGTCTTAATGCTTAAGGAATTGATTCTCTTTCTTTAATGGCTTAAATGGAATGATTGAAAGCTAGTCTTAATCCTTAAGGAATTGGTTTCATTTCTTCTTTAATGGCTTTCTTCCTTTGATTGGAAGCTAGTCTTAATGCTTAAGGAATTGATTCTCTTTCTTCTTTAATGGCTTAAATGGAATGATTGAAAGCTAGTCTTAATCCTTAAGGAATTGGTTTCATTTCTTCTTTAATGGCTTTCTTCCTTTGATTGGAAGCTAGTCTTAATGCTTAAGGAATTGGATTCTTTCTTCTTTAATGGCTTAAATGGAATGATTGAAAGCTAGTCTTAATCCTTAAGGAATTGGTTTCCATTTCTTCTTTAATGGCTTTCTTCCTTTGATTGGAAGCTAGTCTTAATGCTTAAGGAATTGTATTCTTTTTCTCTTTTAATGGCTAAAGTGGAATGATTGAAAGCTAGTCTTAATCCTTAAGGAATTGGTTTCCATTTCTTCTTTAATGGCTTTCTTCCTTTGATTGGAAGCTAGTCTTAATGCTTAAGGAATTGATTCTCTTTCTCTTTTACTGGCTAAAATGGAATGATTGAAAGCTAGTCTTAATCCTTAAGGAATTGGTTTCATTTCTTCTTTAATGGCTTTCTTCCTTTGGTTGGAAGCTAGTCTTAATGCTGAAGGAATTGTATTCTTTTTCTTCTTTAATGGCTTAAATGGTATGATTGAAAGCTAGTCGTAATCGTTAAGGAATTGGTTTCCATTTCTTCTTTAATGGCTGAAATGGAATGATTGAAAGCTAGTCTTAATCCTTAAGGAATTGGTTTCCATTTCTTCTTTAATGGCTTTCTTCCTTTGATTGGAAGCTAGTCTTAATGCTTAAGGAATTGGATGCTCTTTCTTTTAATGGCTTAAATGGAATGATTGAAAGCTAGTCTTAATCCTTAAGGAATTGGTTTCATTTCTTCTTTTAATGGCTTTCTTCCTTTGATTGGAAGCTAGTCTTAATGCTTAAGGAATTGATTCTCTTCTTTTAATGGCTTAAATGGAATGATTGAAAGCTAGTCTTAATCCTTAAGGAATTGGTTTCATTTCTTCTTTAATGGCTTTCTTCCTTTGATTGGAAGCTAGTCTTAATGCTTAAGGAATTGGATTCTCTTTCTCTTTAATGGCTTAAATGGAATGATTGAAAGCTAGTCTTAATCCTTAAGGAATTGGTTTCATTTCTTCTTTAATGGCTTTCTTCCTTTGATTGGAAGCTAGTCTTAATGCTTAAGGAATTGATTCTCTTTCTCTTTAATGGCTTAAATGGAATGATTGAAAGCTAGTCTTAATCCTTAAGGAATTGGTTTCATTTCTTC
Organism: Pterocarpus santalinus; assembly: GCA_031439595.1. Taxonomy (NCBI): domain Eukaryota; kingdom Viridiplantae; phylum Streptophyta; class Magnoliopsida; order Fabales; family Fabaceae; genus Pterocarpus; species Pterocarpus santalinus. The sequence continues at coordinate 39,763,002 of CM062529.1, read as the reverse complement.
TTTAATGGCTTTCTTCCTTTGATTGGAAGCTAGTCTTAATGCTTAAGGAATTGGATTCTCTTTCTCTTTAATGGCTTAAATGGAATGATTGAAAGCTAGTCTTAATCCTTAAGGAATTGGTTTCATTTCTTCTTTAATGGCTTTCTTCCTTTGATTGGAAGCTAGTCTTAATGCTTAAGGAATTGGATTCTTTTCTTTAATGGCTTAAATGGAATGATTGAAAGCTAGTCTTAATCCTTAAGGAATTGGTTTCATTTCTTCTTTAATGGCTTTCTTCCTTTGATTGGAAGCTAGTCTTAATGCTTAAGGAATTGGATTCTCTTTCTTTTAATGGCTTAAATGGAATGATTGAAAGCTAGTCTTAATCCTTAAGGAATTGGTTTCATTTCTTCTTTAATGGCTTTCTTCCTTTGATTGGAAGCTAGTCTTAATGCTTAAGGAATTGATTCTCTTTCTTTTAATGGCTTAAATGGAATGATTGAAAGCTAGTCTTAATCCTTAAGGAATTGGTTTCATTTCTTCTTTAATGGCTTTCTTCCTTTGATTGGAAGCTAGTCTTAATGCTTAAGGAATTGGATTCTCCTTCTCTTTTAATGGCTTAAATGGAATGATTGAAAGCTAGTCTTAATGCTTAAGGAATTGGATTCTCTTTCTCTTTTCACGGCATAAATGGAATAATTGAAAGCTAGTCTGAATCCTTAAGGAATTGGTTTCAATTTGTTGCTTAATGGCTTTCTTCCTTTGATTGGAAGCTAGTCTTAATGCTTAAGGAATTGGATTCTCTTTCTCTTTTAATGGCTTAAATGGAATGATTGAAAGCTAGTCTTAATCCTTCAGGAATTGGTTTTCATTTCTTCTTTAACGGCTTTCTTCCTTTGATTGGAAGCTAGTCTTAATGCTTAAGGAATTGGATTCTCTTTCTTTTAATGGCTTAAATGGAATGATTGAAAGCTAGTCTTAATCCTTAAGGAATTGGTTTCATTTCTTCTTTAATGGCTTTCTTCCTTTGATTGGAAGCTAGTCTTAATGCTTAAGGAATTGGATTCTCTTTCTTTTTAATGGCTTAAATGGAATGATTGAAAGCTAGTCTTAATCCTTAAGGAATTGGTTTCATTTCTTCTTTAATGGCTTTCTTCCTTGATTGGAAGCTAGTCTTAATGCTTAAGGAATTGGATTCTCTTTCTTTAATGGCTTAAATGGAATGATTGAAAGCTAGTCTTAATCCTTAAGGAATTGGTTTCATTTCTTCTTTAATGGCTTTCTTCCTTTGATTGGAAGCTAGTCTTAATGCTTAAGGAATTGGATTCTCTTTTCTCTTTAATGGCTTAAATGGAATGATTGAAAGCTAGTCTTAATCCTTAAGGAATTGGTTTCATTTCTTCTTTAATGGCTTTCTTCCTTTGATTGGAAGCTAGTCTTAATGCTTAAGGAATTGGATTCTCTTCTCTTTTAATGGCTTAAATGGAATGATTGAAAGCTAGTCTTAATCCTTAAGGAATTGGTTTCATTTCTTCTTTAATGGCTTTCTTTCCTTGATTGGAAGCTAGTCTTAATGCTTAAGGAATTGGATTCTCTTCTCTTTAATGGCTTAAATGGAATGATTGAAAGCTAGTCTTAATCCTTAAGGAATTGGTTTCCATTTCTTCTTTAATGGCTTTCTTCCTTTGATTGGAAGCTAGTCTTAATGCTTAAGGAATAGGATTCTCTTTCTTTTAATGGCTTAAATGGAATGATTGAAAGCTAGTCTTAATCCTTAAGGAATTGGTTTCATTTCTTCTTTAATGGCTTTCTTCCTTTGATTGGAAGCTAGTCTTAATGCTTAAGGAATTGATTCTCTTTTCTTTAATGGCTTAAATGGAATGATTGAAAGCTAGTCTTAATCCTTAAGGAATTGGTTTCATTTCTTCTTTAATGGCTTTCTTCCTTTGATTGGAAGCTAGTCTTAATGCTTAAGGAATTGATTCTCTTTCTCTTTTAATGGCTTAAATGGAATGATAGAAAGCTAGTCTTAATCCTTAAGGATTTGGTGTCCATTTCTTCTTTAATGGCTTTCTTCCTTTGATTGGAAGCTAGTCTTAATGCTTAAGGAATGGGATTCTCTTTCTCTTTAATGGCTTAAATGGAATGATTGAAAGCTAGTCTTAATCCTTAAGGAATTGATTCTCTTTCTTCTTTTAATGGCTTAAATGGAATGATTGAAAGCTAGTCTTAATCCTTAAGGAATTGGTTTCATTTCTTCTTTAATGGCTTTCTTCCTTTGATTGGAAGCTAGTCTTAATGCTTAAGGAATTGGATTCTCTTTCTTTTAATGGCTTAAATGGAATGATTGAAAGCTAGTCTTAATCCTTAAGGAATTGGTTTCATTTCTTCTTTAATGGCTTTCTTCCTTTGATTGGAAGCTAGTCTTAATGCTTAAGGAATTGGATTCTCTTTCTTTTAATGGCTTAAATGGAATGATTGAAAGCTAGTCTTAATCCTTAAGGAATTGGTTTCATTTCTTCTTTAATGGCTTTCTTCCTTTGATTGGAAGCTAGTCTTAATGCTTAAGGAATTGATTCTCTTCTCTTTTAATGGCTTAAATGGAATGATTGAAAGCTAGTCTTAATCCTTAAGGAATTGGTTTCATTTCTTCTTTAATGGCTTTCTTCCTTTGATTGGAAGCTAGTCTTAATGCTTAAGGAATTGGATTCTCTTCTCTTTAATGGCTTAAATGGAATGATTGAAAGCTAGTCTTAATCCTTAAGGAATTGGTTTCATTTCTTCTTTAATGGCTTTCTTCCTTTGATTGGAAGCTAGTCTTAATGCTTAAGGAATTGGATTCTCTTTCTTTTAATGGCTTAAATGGAATGATTGAAAGCTAGTCTTAATCCTTAAGGAATTGGTTTCATTTCTTCTTTAATGGCTTTCTTCCTTGATTGGAAGCTAGTCTTAATGCTTAAGGAATTGGATTCTCTTCTTTAATGGCTTAAATGGAATGATTGAAAGCTAGTCTTAATCCTTAAGGAATTGGTTTCATTTCTTCTTTAATGGCTTTCTTCCTTTGATTGGAAGCTAGTCTTAATGCTTAAGGAATTGATTCTCTTTCTTTTAATGGCTTAAATGGAATGATTGAAAGCTAGTCTTAATCCTTAAGGAATTGGTTTCATTTCTTCTTTAATGGCTTTCTTCCTTTGATTGGAAGCTAGTCTTAATGCTTAAGGAATTGGATTCTCTTTTCTCTTTTAATGGCTTAAATGGAATGATTGAAAGCTAGTCTTAATCCTTAAGGAATTGGTTTCATTTCTTCTTTAATGGCTTTCTTCCTTTGATTGGAAGCTAGTCTTAATGCTTAAGGAATTGATTCTCTTTTCTTTAATGGCTTAAATGGAATGATTGAAAGCTAGTCTTAATCCTTAAGGAATTGGTTCTCATTTCTTCTTTAATGGCTTAAATGGAATGATTGAAAGCTAGTCTTAATCCTTAAGGAATTGGTTTCATTTCTTCTTTAATGGCTTTCTTCCTTTGATTGGAAGCTAGTCTTAATGCTTAAGGAATTGTATTCTCTTTCTTTAATGGCTTAAATGGAATGATTGAAAGCTAGTCTTAATCCTTAAGGAATTGGTTTCATTTCTTCTTTAATGGCTTTCTTCCTTGATTGGAAGCTAGTCTTAATGCTTAAGGAATTGGATTCTCTTTCTCTTTTAATGGCTTAAATGGAATGATTGAAAGCTAGTCTTAATCCTTAAGGAATTGGTTTCATTTCTTCTTTAATGGCTTTCTTCCTTTGATTGGAAGCTAGTCTTAATGCTTAAGGAATTGGATTCTTTCTCTTTAATGGCTTAAATGGAATGATTGAAAGCTAGTCTTAATCCATATTGGAAAATTGATTCTTCTTCTCTTCTTTAATGGCTTAAATGGAATGATTGAAAGCTAGTCTTAATCCTTAAGGAATTGGTTTCATTTCTTCTTTAATGGCTTTCTTCCTTTGATTGGAAGCTAGTCTTAATGCTTAAGGAATTGGATTCTCTTTCTCTTTTAATGGCTTAAATGGAATGATTGAAAGCCAGTCTTAATCCTTAAGGAATTGGTTTCCATTTCTTCTTTAATGGCTTTCTTCCTTTGATTGGAAGCTAGTCTTAATGCTTAAGGAATTGATTCTCTTTCTCTTTAATGGCTTAAATGGATTGATTCAAAGCTAGTCTTAATCCTTAAGGAATTAGTTCCATTCTCTTCCTTAATGGCTTTCTTCCTTTCATTGGAAGGTAGTCTTAATGCTTAAGGAATTGGATTCTCTTCTCTTTAATGGCTTAAATGGAATGATTGAAAGCTAGTCTTAATCCTTAAGGAATTGGTTTCCATTTCTTCTTTAATGGCTTTCTTCCTTTGATTGGAAGCTAGTCTTAATGCTTAAGGAATTGGATTCTTCTTTCTTTAATGGCTTAAATGGAATGATTGAAAGCTAGTCTTAATCCTTAAGGAATTGGTTTCATTTCTTCTTTAATGGCTTTCTTCCTTTGATTGGAAGCTAGTCTTAATGCTTAAGGAATTGGATTCTCTTTCTTTAATGGCTTAAATGGAATGATTGAAAGCTAGTCTTAATCCTTAAGGAATTGGTTTCATTTCTTCTTTAATGGCTTTCTTCCTTTGATTGGAAGCTAGTCTTAATGCTTAAGGAATTGATTCTCTTTCTTTTAATGGCTTAAATGGAATGATTGAAAGCTAGTCTTAATCCTTAAGGAATTGGTTTCATTTCTTCTTTAATGGCTTTCTTCCTTTGATTGGAAGCTAGTCTTAATGCTTAAGGAATTGGATTCTCTTTCTCTTTAATGGCTTAAATGGAATGATTGAAAGCTAGTCTTAATCCTTAAGGAATTGGTTTCATTTCTTCTTTAATGGCTTTCTTCCTTTGATTGGAAGCTAGTCTTAATGCTTAAGGAATTGGATTCTCTTTCTTTAATGGCTTAAATGGAATGATTGAAAGCTAGTCTTAATCCTTAAGGAATTGGTTTCATTTCTTCTTTAATGGCTTTCTTCCTTTGATTGGAAGCTAGTCTTAATGCTTAAGGAATTGATTCTTTTCTTTTAATGGCTTAAATGGAATGATTGAAAGCTAGTCTTAATCCTTAAGGAATTGGTTTCATTTCTTCTTTAATGGCTTTCTTCCTTTGATTGGAAGCTAGTCTTAATGCTTAAGGAATTGATTCTTTCTCTTTAATGGCTTAAATGGAATGATTGAAAGCTAGTCTTAATCCTTAAGGAATTGGTTTCTTTCTTCTTTAATGGCTTAAATGGAATGATTGAAAGCTAGTCTTAATCCTTAAGGAATTGGTTTCATTTCTTCTTTAATGGCTTTCTTCCTTTGATTGGAAGCTAGTCTTAATGCTTAAGGAATTGGATTCTCTTTCTTTTTAATGGCTTAAATGGAATGATTGAAAGCTAGTCTTAATCCTTAAGGAATTGGTTTCATTTCTTCTTTAATGGCTTTCTTCCTTTGATTGGAAGCTAGTCTTAATGCTTAAGGAATTGGATTCTCTTTTCTTTAATGGCTTAAATGGAATGATTGAAAGCTAGTCTTAATCCTTAAGGAATTGGTTTCATTTCTTCTTTAATGGCTTTCTTCCTTTGATTGGAAGCTAGTCTTAATGCTTAAGGAATTGGATTCTCTTTCTCTTTAATGGCTTAAATGGAATGATTGAAAGCTAGTCTTAATCCTTAAGGAATTGGTTTCATTTCTTCTTTAATGGCTTTCTTCCTTTGATTGGAAGCTAGTCTTAATGCTTAAGGAATTGGATTCTCTTTCTTTTAATGGCTTAAATGGAATGATTGAAAGCTAGTCTTAATCCTTAAGGAATTGGTTTCATTTCTTCTTTAATGGCTTTCTTCCTTTGATTGGAAGCTAGTCTTAATGCTTAAGGAATTGATTCTCTTTCTCTTTAATGGCTTAAATGGAATGATTGAAAGCTAGTCTTAATCCTTAAGGAATTGGTTTCATTTCTTCTTTAATGGCTTTCTTCCTTTGATTGGAAGCTAGTCTTAATGCTTAAGGAATTGATTCTCTTTCTTTTAATGGCTTAAATGGAATGATTGAAAGCTAGTCTTAATCCTTAAGGAATTGGTTTCCATTTCTTCTTTAATGGCTTTCTTCCTTTGATTGGAAGCTAGTCTTAATGCTTAAGGAATTGGATTCTCTTTCTCTTTTAATGGCTTAAATGGAATGATTGAAAGCTAGTCTTAATCCTTAAGGAATTGGTTTCCATTTCTTCTTTAATGGCTTTCTTCCTTTGATTGGAAGCTAGTCTTAATCCATAAGGAATTGGATTCTCTTCTCTTTTAATGGCTTAAATGGAATGATTGAAAGCCAGTCTTAATCCTTAAGGAATTGATTTCCATTTCTTCTTTAATGGCTTTCTTCCTTTGATTGGAAACTAGTCTTAATGCTTAAGGAATTGGATTCTCTTTCTCTTTTAATGGCTTAAATGGAATGATTGAAAGCTAGTCTGAATCCTTAAGGAATTGGTTTCAATTTCTTCTTTAATGGCTTTCTTCCTTTGATTGGAAGCTAGTCTTAATGCTTAAGGAATTGGATTCGCTTTCTCTTTTAATGGCATAAATGGAATGATTGAAAGCTAGTCTTAATCCTTAAGGAATTGATTCTCTTCTCTTTAATGGCTTAAATGGAATGATTGAAAGCTAGTCTTAATCCTTAAGGAATTGGTTTCATTTCTTCTTTAATGGCTTTCTTCCTTTGATTGGAAGCTAGTCTTAATGCTTAAGGAATTGATTCTCTTTCTTTTAATGGCTTAAATGGAATGATTGAAAGTTAGTCTTAATACTTAAGGAATTGGTTTCATTTCTTCTTTAATGGCTTTCTTCCTTTGATTGGAAGCTAGTCTTAATGCTTAAGGAATTGGATTCTCTTTCTTTTAATGGCTTAAATGGAATGATTGAAAGCTAGTCTTAATCCTTAAGAAATTCGTCTCCATTTCTTCTTTAATGGCTTTCTTCCTTTGATTGGAAGCTAGTCTTAATGCTTAAGGAATTGATTCTCTTTCTCTTTAATGGCTTAAATGGAATGATTGAAAGCTAGTCTTAATCCTTAAGGAATTGGTTTCATTTCTTCTTTAATGGCTTTCTTCCTTTGATTGGAAGCTAGTCTTAATGCTTAAGGAATTGATTCTCTTTCTTTTAATGGCTTAAATGGAATGATTGAAAGCTAGTCTTAATCCTTAAGGAATTGGTTTCATTTCTTCTTTAATGGCTTTTCTTCCTTTGATTGGAAGCTAGTCTTAATGCTTAAGGAATTGGATCCTTTTTCTTCTTTAATGGCTTAAATGGAATGATTGAAAGCTAGTCTTAATCCTTAAGGAATTGGTTTCATTTCTTCTTTAATGGCTTTCTTCCTTGATTGGAAGCTAGTCTTAATGCTTAAGGAATTGATTCTTCTTCTTTAATGGCTTAAATGGAATGATTGAAAGCTAGTCTTAATGCTTAAGGAATTGGATTCTCTTCTTTTAATGGCTTAAATGGAATGATTGAAAGCTAGTCTTAATCCTTAAGGAATTGGTTTCATTTCTTCTTTAATGGCTTTCTTCCTTTGATTGGAAGCTAGTCTTAATGCTTAAGGAATTGGATTCTCTTTCTTTTAATGGCTTAAATGGAATGATTGAAAGCTAGTCTTAATCCTTAAGGAATTGGTTTCATTTCTTCTTTAATGGCTTTCTTCCTTTGATTGGAAGCTAGTCTTAATGCTTAAGGAATTGGATTCTCTTTCTTTAATGGCTTAAATGGAATGATTGAAAGCTAGTCTTAATCCTTAAGGAATTGGTTTCCATTTCTTCTTTAATGGCTTTCTTCCTTTGATTGGAAGCTAGTCTTAATGCTTAAGGAATTGGATTCTCTTCTTTTAATGGCTTAAATGGAATGATTGAAAGCTAGTCTTAATGATTAAGGAATTGGTTTCTCTTTATTCTTTAATGGCTTAAATGGAATGATTGAAAGCTAGTCTTAATCCTTAAGGAATTGGTTTCCATTTCTTCTTTAATGGCTTTCTTCCTTTGATTGGAAGCTAGTCTTAATGCTTAAGGAATTGATTCTCTTCTTCTTTAATGGCTTAAATGGAATGATTGAAAGCTAGTCTTAATCCTTAAGGAATTGGTTTCATTTCTTCTTTAATGGCTTTCTTCCTTTGATTGGAAGCTAGTCTTAATGCTTAAGGAATTGATTCTCTTTCTTCTTTAATGGCTTAAATGGAATGATTGAAAGCTAGTCTTAATCCATAAGGAAGTGGTCTTCATTTCTTCTTTAATGCCTTTCTTCCTTTGGTTGGAAGCTAGTCTTAATGCTTAAGGAATTGGATTCTCTTTCTCTTTAATGGCTGAAATGGAATCATTGAAAGCTAGTCTAAATCCTTAAGGAATTGGTTTCCATTTCTTCCTTAATGGCTTTCTTCCATTGATTGGAAGCTAGTCTTAATGCTTAAGGAATTCGATTCTCTTTCTCTTTTAATGGCTTAAATGGAATGATTGAAAGCTAGTCTTAATCCTTAAGGAATTGGTTTCCATTTCTTCTTTAATGGCTTTCTTCCTTTGATTGGAAGCTAGTCTTAATGCTTAAGGAATTGGATTCTCTTTCTCTTTTAATGGGTTAAATGGAATGATTGAAAGCTAGTCTTAATCCTTAAGGAATTGGTTTCCATTTCTTCTTTAATGGCTTTCTTCCTTTGATTGGAAGCTAGTCTTAATGCTTAAGGAATTGGATTCTCTTTCTCTTTAATGGCTTAAATGGAATGATTGAAAGCTAGTCTTAATCCTTAAGGAATTGGTTTCATTTCTTCTTTAATGGCTTTCTTCCTTTGATTGGAAGCTAGTCTTAATGCTTAAGGAATTGGATTCTCTTTTCTTTTTAATGGCTTAAATGGAATGATTGAAAGCTAGTCTTAATCCTTAAGGAATTGGTTTCATTTCTTCTTTAATGGCTTTCTTCCTTTGATTGGAAGCTAGTCTTAATGCTTAAGGAATTGATTCTCTTTCTCTTTTAATGGCTTAGATGGAATGATTGAAAGCTAGTCTTAGTCCTTAAGGAATTGGTTTCCATTTCTTCTTTAATGGCTTTCTTCCTTTGATTGGAAGCTAGTCTTAATGCTTGAATTGGATTCTTTTTCTTTTAATGGCTTAAATGGAATGATTGAAAGCTAGTCTTAATCCTTAAGAATTGGTTTCCATTTCTTCTTTAATGGCTTTCTTCCTTTGATTGGAAGCTAGTCTTAATGCTTAAGGAATTGATTCTTTCTCTTTTAATGGCTTAAATGGAATGATTGAAAGCTAGTCTTAATCCTTAAGGAATTGGTTTCCATTTCTTCTTTAATGGCTTTCTTCCTTTGATTGGAAGCTAGTCTTAATGCTTAAGGAATTGTATTCTCTTTCTCTTTTAATGGCTTTAGTGGAATGATTGAAAGCTAGTCTTAATCCTTAAGGAATTGGTTTCCATTTCTTCTTTAATGGCTTTCTTCCTTTGATTGGAAGCTAGTCTTAATGCTTAAGGAATTGGATTCTCTTCTCTTTAATGGCTTAAATGGAATGATTGAAAGCTAGTCTTAATCCTTAAGGAATTGGTTTCATTTCTTCTTTAATAGATTTCTTCCTTTGATTGGAATCTAGTCTTAATGCTTAAGGAATTGGATTCTCTTTTTCTTTTAATGGCTTAAATGGAATGATTGAAAGCTAGTCTTAATCCTTAAGGAATTGATTCTCTTTCTTTTTAATGGCTTAAATGGAATGATTGAAAGCTAGTCTTAATCCTTAAGGAATTGGTTTCATTTCTTCTTTAATGGCTTTCTTCCTTTGATTGGAAGCTAGTCTTAATGCTTAAGGAATTGATTCTTTCTCTTTTAATGGCTTAAATGGAATGATTGAAAGTTAGTCTTAATGCTTAAGGAATTGGTTTCCATTTCTTCCTTAATGGCTTTCCTCCTTTGATTCGAAGCTAGTCTTAGTGCTTAAGGAATTGGATTCTCTTTCTCTTTTAATAGCTTAAATGGAATGATTGAAAACTAGTCTTAATCCTTAAGGAATTGGTTTCCATTTCTTCCTTAATGGCTTTCTTTCCTTGATTGGAAGCTAGTCTTAATGCTTAAGGAATTGATTCTCTTTCTTTAATGGCTTAAATGGAATGATTGAAAACTAGTCTTAATCCTTAAGCATTTGGTTTCCATTTCTTCTTTAATGGCTTTCTTCCTTTGATTGGAAGCTTGTCTTAAAGCTTAAGGAATTGTATTCTCTTTCTCTTTTAATGTCTTAAATGGAATGATTGAAAGCTAGTTGTAATCGTTAAGGAATTGGTTTCCATTTCTACTTTAATGGTTTTCTTCCTTTGATTGGAAGCTAGTCTTAATGCTTAACAAATCGGATTCCCTTTCTCTTTTAACGGCTGAAATGGAATGATTGAAAGCTAGTCGTAATCGTTAAGGAATTGGTTTCCATTTCTTCTTTAATGGCTTTCTTCCTTTGATTCGAAGCTAGTCTTGGTGCTTAAGGAATTGGATTCTCTTTCTCTTTTAATAGCTTCAATGGAATGATTGAAAGCTCGTCTTAATCCTTAAGCATTTGGTTTCCATTTCTTCTTTAATGGCTTTCTTCCTTTGATTGGAAGCTAGTCTTAATGCTTAAGGAATTGGATTCTTTCTCCTTTAATGGCTTAAATGGAATGATTGAAAGCTAGTCTTAATCCTTAAGGAATTGGTTTCCATTTCTTCTTTAATGGCTTTTTTCCTTTGATTGGAAGCTAGTCTTAATGCTGAAGGAATTGTATTCTTTTTCTCTTTTAATGGCTTAAATGGAATGATTGAAAGCTAGTCTTAATCCTTAAGGAATTGGTATCCATTTCTTCTTTAATGGCTTTCTTCCTTTGATTGGAAGCTAGTCTTAATGCTTAAGGAATTGTATTCTCTTTCTCTTTTAATGGCATAAATGGAATGATTGGAAGCTAGTCTTAATCCTTAAGGAATTGGTTTCGATTTCTTCTTTAATGCCTTTCTTCCTTTGATTGGAAGCTAGTCTTAATGCTTAAGGAATTGGATTCTCTTTGCTTTTTAATGCCTTAAATGGAATGATTGAAAGCTAGTCTTAATCCTTAAGGAATTGGATTCTCTTCCTCTTTTAATGGCTTAAATGGAATGATTGAAAGCTAGTCCTAATCCTTAAGGAATTGGTTTCCATTTCTTCTCTAATGGCTTTCTTCCTTTGATTGGAAGCTAGTCTTAATGCTTAAGGAATTGATTCTCTTTCTCTTTAATGGCTTAAATGGAATGATTGAAAGCTAGTCTTAATCCTGAAGGAATTGGTTTCCATTTCTTCTTTAATGGCTTTCTTCCTTTGATTGGAAGCTAGTCTTAATGCTTAAGGAATTGGATTCTCTTTCTCTTTTAATGGCTTAAATGGAATGATTGAAAGCTAGTCTTAATCTTTAAGGAATTGGTTTCCATTTCTTCTTTAATGGCTTTCTTCCTTTGATTGGAAGCTAGTCTTAATCCATAAGGAATTGGATTCTCTTTCTCTTTTATTGGCTTAAATGGAATCATTGAAAGCTAGTCTTAATCCTTAAGGAATTGGTTTCTCTTTCTCTTTTAATGACTTAAATGGAATGAATGAAAGCTAGTCTTAATCCTTAAGTAATTGGTTTCCATTTATTCTTTAATGGCTTTCTTCCTTTGATTGGAAGCTAGTCTTAATGCTTAAGGAATTGTATTCTCTTTCTTTTTTAATGGCTTAAATGGAATGATTGAAAGCTAGTCTTAATCCTTAAGGAATTGGTTTCTATTTCTTCTTTAATGGCTTTCTTCCTTTGATTGGAAGCTAGTCTTAATGCTTAAGGAATTGATTCTCTTTCTCTTTTAATGGCTTAAATGGAATGATTGAAAGCTAGTCTTAATCCTTAAGGAATTGGTTTCATTTCTTCTTTAATGGCTTTCTTCCTTTGATTGGAAGCTAGTCTTAATGCTTAAGGAATTGGATTCTCTTTCTCTTTTAATGGCTTAAATGGAATGATTGAAAGCTAGTCTTAATCCTTAAGGAATTGGTTTCCATTTCTTCTTTAATGGCTTTCTTCCTTTGATTGGAAGCTAGTCTTAATGCTTAAGGAATTGGATTCTCTTTCTCTTTTAATGGCTTAAATAGAATGATTGAAAGCTAGTCTTAATCCTTAAGGAATTGGTTTCCATTTCTTCTTTAATGGCTTTCTTCCTTTGATTGGAAGCTAGTCTTAATGCTTAAGGAATTGGATTCTCTTTCTCTTTTAATGGCTTAAATGGAATGATTCAACGCTAGTCTTAATCCTTAAGGAATTGGTTCCCATTTCTTCTTTAATGGCTTTCTTCCTTTGATTGGAAGCTAGTCTTAGTGCTTAAGGAATTGATTCTCTTTCTCTTTAATGGCTTAAATGGAATGATTGAAAGCTAGTCTTAATCCTTAAGGAATTGGTTTCATTTCTTCTCTTTAATGGCTTTCTTCCTTTGATTGGAAGCTAGTCTTAATGCTTAAGGAATTGGATTCTCTTCTCTTTAATGGCTGGAATGATTGAAAGCTAGTCTTAATCCATAAGGAATTGTTTCTTTCTTTAATGGCTTAAATGGAATGATTGAAAGCTAGTCTTAATCCTTAAGGAATTGGTTTCATTTTCTTCTTTAATGGCTTTCTTCCTTTGATTGAAGCTAGTCTTAATGCTTAAGGAATTGATTCTCTTTCTTTTAATGGCTTAAATGGAATGATTGAAAGCTAGTCTTAATCCTTAAGGAATTGGTTTCTCATTTCTCTCTTTAATGGCTTAAATGGAATGATTGAAAGCTAGTCTTAATCCTTAAGGAATTGGTTTCATTTCTTCTTTAATGGCTTCCTTTCCTTGATTGGAAGCTAGTCTTAATGCTTAAGGAATTGGATTCTTTCTTTAATGGCTTAAATGGAATGATTGAAAGCTAGTCTTAATCCTTAAGGAATTGGTTTCATTTCTTCTTTAATGGCTTTCTTCCTTTGATTGGAAGCTAGTCTTAATGCTTAAGGAATTGTATTCTCTTTCTTTTAATGGCTAAAGTGGAATGATTGAAAGCTAGTCTTAATCCTTAAGGAATTGGTTTCCATTTCTTCTTTAATGGCTTTCTTCCTTTGATTGGAAGCTAGTCTTAATGCTTAAGGAATTGGATTCTCTTTCTCTTTTAATAGCTTAAATGGAATGATTGAAAGCTAGTCTTAATCCTTAAGGAATTGGTTTCCATTTCTTCTTTAATGGCTTGAAGATTGAAGCTAGTCTTAATCCTTAAGGAATTGGTTTCATTTCTTCTTAATGGCTTTCTTCCTTGATTGAAAGCTAGTCTTAATGCTTAAGGAATTGGATTCTCTTTCTTTAATGGCTTAAATGGAATGATTGAAAGCTAGTCTTAATCCTTAAGGAATTGGTTTCCATTTCTTCTTTAATGGCTTTCTTCCTTTGATTGGAAGCTAGTCTTAATGCTTAAGGAATTGTATTCCGTTTCACTTTTAATGGCCGAAATGGAATGATTGAAAGCTAGTCTTAATCCTTAAGGAATTGGTTTCATTTCTTCTTTAATGGCTTTCTTCCTTTGGTTGGAAGCTAGTCTTAATGCTGAAGGAATTGTATTCTTTTTCTTCTTTAATGGCTTAAATGGTATGATTGAAAGCTAGTCGTAATCGTTAAGGAATTGGTTTCCATTTCTTCTTTAATGGCTTTCTTCCTTTGATTGGAAGCTAGTCTTAATGCTTAAGGAATTGTATTCTTTTTCTCTTTTAATGGCTTAAATGGAATGATTGAAAGCTAGTCTTAATCCTTAAGGAATTGGTTTCCATTTCTTCTTTAATGGCTTTCTTCCTTTGATTGGAAGCTAGTCTTAATGCTTAAGGAATTGTATTCTTTTCTTTTAATGGCTTAAATGGAATGATTGAAAGCTAGTCTTAATCCTTAAATTGGTCTTTAATGGCTCCTTGATTCTAGTCTTAATGCTTAAGGAATTGATTCTTTCTTTAATGGCTTAAATGGAATGATTGAAAGCTAGTCTTAATCCTTAAGGAATTGGTTTCCATTTCTTCTTAATGGCTTTCCTTTGATTGGAAGCTAGTCTTAATGCTTAAGGAATTGATTCTCTTTCTCTTTTAATGGCTTAAATGGAATGATTGAAAGCTAGTCTTAATCCTTAAGGAATTGGTTTCATTTCTTCTTTAATGGCTTTTCTTCCTTTGATTGGAAGCTAGTCTTAATGCTTAAGGAATTGGATTCTCTTTTCTCTTTAATGGCTTAAATGGAATGATTGAAAGCTAGTCTTAATCCTTAAGGAATTGGTTTCATTTCTTCTTTAATGGCTTTCTTCCTTTGATTGGAAGCTAGTCTTAATGCTTAAGGAATTGGATTCTCTTTCTCTTTTAATGGCTTAAATGGAATGATTGAAAGCTAGTCTTAATCCTTAAGGAATTGGTTTCCATTTCTTCTTTAATGGCTTTCTTCCTTTGATTGGAAGCTAGTCTTAATGCTTAAGGAATTGATTCTCTTTCTCTTTTAATGGCTTAAATGGAATGATTGAAAGCTAGTCTTAATCCTTAAGGAATTGGTTTCATTTCTTCTTTAATGGCTTAAATGGAATGATTGAAAGCTAGTCTTAATCCTTAAGGAATTGGTTTCATTTCTTCTTTAATGGCTTTCTTCCTTTGATTGGAAGCTAGTCTTAATGCTTAAGGAATTGGATTCTCTTTCTTTTAATGGCTTAAATGGAATGATTGAAAGCTAGTCTTAATCCTTAAGGAATTGGTTTCATTTCTTCTTTAATGGCTTTCTTCCTTTGATTGGAAGCTAGTCTTAATGCTTAAGGAATTGATTCTCTTTTCTTTTAATGGCTTAAATGGAATGATTGAAAGCTAGTCTTAATCCTTAAGGAATTGGTTTCATTTCTTCTTTAATGGCTTTCTTCCTTTGATTGGAAGCTAGTCTTAATGCTTAAGGAATTGTATTCTCTTTCTTTAATGGCTTAAATGGAATGATTGAAAGCTAGTCTTAATCCTTAAGGAATTGGTTTCATTTCTTCTTTAATGGCTTTCTTCCTTTGATTGGAAGCTAGTCTTAATGCTTAAGGAATTGATTCTCTTTTCTCTTTTAATGGCTTAAATGGAATGATTGAAAGCTAGTCTTAATCCTTAAGGAATTGGTTTCATTTCTTCTTTAATGGCTTTCTTCCTTTGATTGGAAGCTAGTCTTAATGCTTAAGGAATTGGATTCTCTTTCTTTAATGGCTTAAATGGAATGATTGAAAGCTAGTCTTAATCCTTAAGGAATTGGTTTCATTTCTTCTTTAATGGCTTTCTTCCTTTGATTGGAAGCTAGTCTTAATACTTAAGGAATTGGATTCTCTTTCTCTTTTAATGGCTTAAATGGAATGATTGAAAGCTAGTCTTAATCCTTAAGGAATTGGTTTCATTTCTTCTTTAATGGCTTTCTTCCTTTGATTGGAAGCTAGTCTTAATGCTTAAGGAATTGGATTCTTTCTCTTTTAATGGCTTAAATGGAATGATTGAAAGCTAGTCTTAATCCTTAAGGAATTGGTTTCATTTCTTCTTTAATGGCTTTCTTCCTTTGATTGGAAGCTAGTCTTAATGCTTAAGGAATTGATTCTCTTTCTCTTTAATGGCTTAAATGGAATGATTGAAAGCTAGTCTTAATCCTTAAGGAATTGGTTTCATTTCTTCTTTAATGGCTTTCTTCCTTTGATTGGAAGCTAGTCTTAATGCTTAAGGAATTGGATTCTCTTTCTCTTTTAATGGCTGAAATGGAATGATTGAAAGCTAGTCTTAATCCTTAAGGAATTGGTTTCATTTCTTCTTTAATGGCTTTCTTCCTTTGGTTGGAAGCTAGTCTTAATGCTGAAGGAATTGTATTCTTTTTCTTCTTTAATGGCTTAAATGGTATGATTGAAAGCTAGTCTTAATCCATAAGGAATTGGATTCTCTTTATCTTTTAATGGCTTAAATGGAATGATTGAAAGCTAGTCTTAATCCTTAAGGAATTGGTTTCCATTTCTTCTTTAATGGCTTTCTTCCTTTGATTGGAAGCTAGTCTTAATGCTTAAGGAATTGGATTCTCTTTCTCTTTTAATGGCTTAAATGGAATGATTGAAAGCTAGTCTTAATCCTTAAGGAATTGGTTTCCATTTCTTCTTTAATGGCTTTCTTCCTTTGATTGGAAGCTAGTCTTAATGCTTAAGGAATTGGATCGTCTTTCTCTTTTAATGGCTTAAATGGAATGATTGAAAGCTAGTCTTAATCCTTAAGGAATTGGTTTTCATTTCTTCTTTAATGGCTTTCTTCCTTTGATTGGAAGCTAGTCTTAATGCTTAAGGAATTGGATTCTCTTTCTCTTTTAATGGCTTAAATGGAATGATTGAAAGCTAGTCTTAATCCTTAAGGAATTGGTTTCATTTCTTCTTTAATGGCTTTCTTCCTTTGATTGGAAGCTAGTCTTAATGCTTAAGGAATTGATTCTCTTTTCTCTTTAATGGCTTAAATGGAATGATTGAAAGCTAGTCTTAATCCTTAAGGAATTGGTTTCATTTCTTCTTTAATGGCTTTCTTCCTTTGATTGGAAGCTAGTCTTAATGCTTAAGGAATTGTATTCTCTTTCTCTTTTAATGGCTTAAATGGAATGATTGGAACCTAGTCTTAATCCTTAAGGAATTGGTTTCCATTTCTTCTTTAATAGCTTAAATGGAATGATTGAAAGCTAGTCTTAATCCTTAAGGAATTGGTTTCATTTCTTCTTTAATGGCTTTCTTTTGATTGGAAGCTAGTCTTAATGCTTAAGGAATTGGATTCTCTTTCTCCTTTAATGGCTTAAATGGAATGATTGAAAGCTAGTCTTAATCCTTAAGGAATTGGTTTCCATTTCTTCTTTAATGGCTTTCTTCCTTTGATTGGAAGCTAGTCTTAATGCTTAAGGAATTGATTCTCTTTCTCTTTTAATGGCTTAAATTGAATGATTGAAAGCTAGTCTTAATCCTTAAGGAATTGGTTTCCATTTCTTCTTTAATGGCTTTCTTCCTTTGATTGGAAGCTTGTCTTAATGCTTAAGGAATTGTATTCTCTTTCGCTTTTAATGGCTTAAATGGAATGATTGAAAGCTAGTCTTAATCCATAAGGAATTGGATTCTCTTTCTCTTTTAATGGCTTAAATTGAATGATTGAAAGCTAGTCTTAATCCTTAAGGAATTGGTTTACATTTCTTCTTTAATGGCTTTCTTCCTTTGATTGGAAGCTAGTCTTAATGCTTAAGGAATTGGATTCTCTTTCTCTTTTAATGGCTTAAATGGAATGATTGAAAGCTAGTCTTAATCCTTAAGGAATTGGTTTCCATTTCTTCTTTAATGGCTTTCTTCCTTTGATTGGAAGCTAGTCTTAATGCTTAAGGAATTGTATTCTTTCTCTCTTTTAATGGCTGAAATGGAATGATTGAAAGCTAGTCTTAATCCTTAAGGAATTGGTTTCCATTTCTTCTTTAATGGCTTTCTTCCTTTGATTGGAAGCTAGTCTTAATGCTTAAGGAATTGGATTCTCTTTCTCTTTTAATAGCTTAAATGGAATGATTGAAAGCTAGTCTTAATCCTTAAGGAATTGCATTCTTTTTCTCTTTTAATGGCTTAAATGGAATGATTGAAAGCTAGTCTTAATCCTTAAGGAATTGGTTTCCATTTCTTCTTTAATGGCTTTCTTCCTTTGATTGGAAGCTAGTCTTAATGCTTAAGGAATTGGATTCTCTTTCTCTTTTAATGGCTTAAATGGAATGACTGAAAGCAAGTCTTAATCCCTAAGGAATTGGTTTCATTTCTTCTTTAATGGCTTTCTTCCTTTGATTGGAAGCTAGTCTTAATGCTTAAGGAATTGTATTCTTTTTCTCTTTTAATGGCTTAAATGGAATGATTGAAAGCTAGTCTTAATCCGTAAGGAATTGGTTTCCATTTCTTCTTTAATGGCTTTCTTCCTTTGACTGGAAGCTAGTCTTAATGCTTAAGGAATTGGATTCTATTTATTTTTATTGGCTTAAATGGAATGATTGAAAGCTAGTCTTAATCCTTAAGGAATTGATTCTCTTTTCTTCTTTAATGGCTTAAATGGAATGATTGAAAGCTAGTCGTAATCATTAAGGAATTGGTTTTCATTTCTTCTTTAATGGCTTTCTTCCTTTCAATGGAAGCTAGTCTTAATGCTTAAGGAATTGGATTCTCTTTTTCTTTTAATGGCTTAAATGGAATGATTGAAAGCTAGTCTTAATCCTTAAGGAATTGGTTTCCATTTCTTCTTTCATGGCTTTCTTCCCTTGATTGGAAGCTAGTCTTAATGCTTAAGGAATTGTATTCTCTTTCTCTTTTAATGGCTTAAATGGAATGATTGAAAGCTAGTCTTAATCCTTAAGGAATTGGTTTCCATTTCTTCTTTAATGGCTTTCTTCCTTTGATTGGAAGCTAGTCTTAATGCTTAAGGAATTGTATTCTCTTTCTCTTTTAATGGCTTAAATGGAATGATTGAAAGCTAGTCTTAATCCTTAAGGAATTGGTTTCCATTTCTTCTTTAATGGCTTTCTTCCTTTGATTGGAAGCTAGTCTTAATGCTTAAGGAATTGGATTCTCTTTCTCTTTTAATGGCTTAAATGGAATGATTGAAAGCCAGTGTTAATCCTTAAGGGATTGGTTTCCATTTCTTCTGTAATGGCTTTCTTCCTTTGATTGGAAGCTAGTCTTAATGCTTAAGGAATTGGATTCTCTTTCTCTTTTAATGGCTTAAATGGAATGATTGAAAGCTACTATTAATCCTTAAGGAATTGGTTTCCATTTCTTCTTTCATGGCTTTCTTCCCTTGATTGGAAGCTAGTCTTAATGCTTAAGGAATTGTATTCTCTTTCTCTTTTAATGGATTAAAAGGAATGATTGCAAGCTAGTCTTAATCCTTAAGGAATTGGTTTCCATTTCTTCTTTAATGGCTTTCTTCCTTTGATTGGAAGCTAGTCTTAATGCTTAAGGAATTGGATTCCCTTTCTCTTTTAATGGCTTAAATGGAATGATTGAAAGCTAGTCTTAATCCTTAAGGAATTGGTTTCATTTCTTCTATAATGGCTTTCTTCCTTTGATTGGAAGCTAGTCTTAATGCTTAAGGAATTGGATTCTCTATCTCCTTTAATGGCTGAAATGGAATGATTGAAAGCTAGTCTTAATCCTTAAGAAATTGGTTTTCATTTCTTCTTTAATGGCTTTCTTCCTTTGATTGGAAGCTAGTCTTAATGCTTAAGGAATTGTATTCTCTTTCTCTTTTAATGGCTTAAATGGAATGATTGAAAGCTAGTCTTAATCCTTAAGGAATTGGTTTCCATTTCTTCTTTAATGGCTTTCTTCCTTTGATTGGAAGCTAGTCTTAATGCTTAAGGAATTGTATTCTCTTTCTCTTTTAATGGCATAAATGGAATGATTGAAAGCTAGTCTTAATCCTTAAGGAATTGGTTTCTATTTCTTCTTTAATGGCTTTCTTCCTTTGATTGGAAGCTAGTCTTAATGCTTAAGGAATTGTATTCTCTTTCTCTTTTAATGGCTTAAATGGAATGATTGAAAGCTAGTCTTAATCCTTAAGGAATTGGTTTCCATTTCTTCTTTAATGGCTTTCTTCCTTTGATTGGAAGCTAGTCTTAATGCTTAAGGAATTGGATTCTCTTTCTCTTTTAATGGCTTAAATGGAATGATTGAAAGCTAGTCTTAATCCTTAAGGAATTGGTTTCCATTTCTTCTTTAATGGCTTTCTTCCTTTGATTGGAAGCTAGTCTTAATGCTTAAGGAATTGGATTCTTTTTCTCTTTTAATGGCTTAAATGGAATGATTGAAAGCTAGTCTTAATCCTTAAGGAATTGGTTTCCATTTATTCTTTAATGGCTTTCTTCCTTTGATTGGAAGCTAGTCTTAATGCTTAAGGAATTGGATTCTCTTTCTCTTTTAATGGCTTAAATGGAATGATTGAAAGCTAGTCTTAATCCTTAAGGAATTGGTTTCATTTCTTCTTTAATGGCTTTCTTCCTTTGATTTGAAGCTAGTCTTAATGCTTAAGGAATTGTATTCTCTTTCTTTTTTAATGGCTTAAATGGAATGATTGAAAGCTAGTCTTAATCCTTAAGGAATTGGTTTCCATTTCTTCTTTAATGGCTTTCTTCCTTTGATTGGAAGCTAGTCTTAATGCTTAAGGAATTGAATGGCTTCATGGAATGATTGAAAGCTGTCTTAATCCTAAGGAATTGGTTTCCATTTTCTTCTTTTAATGCTT
>CM062529.1:39720187-39742187 GCA_031439595.1 Pterocarpus santalinus | reverse complement strand
TCAATCATTCCATTTAAGCCATTAAAGGAGAAAGAGAATTCAATTCCTTAAGGATTAAGACTAGCTTCCAAACAATGGAAGAAAGCCATTAAAGAAGAAATGGAAACCAATTCCTTAAGGATTAAGACTAGCTTTCAATCATTCCACTTAAGCCATTAAAGAGAAAAAGAATACAATTCCTTAAGCATTAAGACTAGCTTCCAATCAAAGGAAGAAAGCCATTAAAGAAGAAATGGAAACCAATTCCTTAAGGATTAAGACTAGCTTTCAATCATTCCATTTACGCCATTAAATGAGAAAAAGAATCCAATTCCTTAAGCACTAAGACTAGCTTCCAATCAAAGGAGAAAAGCCATTAAAGAAGAAATGGAAACCAATTCCTTAAGCATTAAGACTAGCTTTCGATCATTCCATTTAAGCCGTTAAAAGAGAAAGAGAATTCAATTCCTTCAGGATTAAGACTAGCTTCCAATCAAAGGAAGTAAGCCATTAAAGAAGAAATGAAACCAATTCCTTAAGGATTAAGACTAGCTTTCAATCATTCCATTTAAGCCATTAAAAGGAAAAGAGAGTACAATTCCTTAAGCATTAAGACTAGCTTCCAATCAAAGGAAGAAAGCCATTAAAGAAGAAATAGAAACCAATTCCTTAAGGATTAAGACTAGCTTTCAATCATTCCACTTAAGCCATTAAAGAGAAAAAGAATACAATTCCTTAAGCATTAAGACTAGCTTCCAATCAAAGGAAGAAAGCCATTAAAGAAGAAATGGAAACCAATTCCTTAAGGATTAAGACTAGCTTTCAATCATTCCATTTAAGCCATTAAATAGGGAAGAGAATCCAGTTCCTTAAGCATTAAGACTAGCTTCCAATCAAAGGAAGAAAGCCATTAAAGAAGAAATGGAATCCAATTCCTTAAGGATTAAGACTAGCTTTCAATCATTCCATTTAAGCCATTGAAAGAGAAAGAGAATGCAATTCCTTAAGCATTAAGACTAGCTTCCAATCAAAGGAAGAAAGCCATTAAAGAAGAAATGGAAACCAATTCCTTAAGGATTAAGACTAGCTTTCAATCATTCCATTTAAGCCATTAAAAGAGAAGAAATGGAAACCAATTCCTTAAGGATTATGACTAGCTTCCAATCAAAGGAAGAAAGCCATTAAAGAAGAAATGAAATCCAATTCCTTAAGGATTAAGACTAGCTTTCAATCATTCCATTTAGGCCATTAAAAGAGAAAGAGAATACAATTCCTTAAGCATTAAGACTAGCTTCCAATCAAAGGAAGAAAGCCATTAAAGAAGAATGGAAACCAATTCCTTAAGGATTAAGACTAGCTTTCAATCATTCCATTTAAGCCATTAAAAGAAAAAGAGAATCCAATTCCTTAAGCATTAAGACTAGCTTCCAATCAAAGGAAGAAAGCCATTAAAGAAGAAATGGAAACCAATTCCTTAAGGATTAAGACTAGCTTTCAATCATTCCATTTAAGCCATTAAAAGAGATAGAGAATACAATTCCTTAAGCTTTAAGACTAGCTTCCAATCAAAGGAAGAAAGCCATTAAAGAAGAAATGGAAACCAATTCCTTAAGGATTAAGACTAGCTTTCAATCATTCCATTTAAGCCATTAAAAGAGAAAGAGAATCCAATTCCTTAAGCATTAAGACTAGCTTCCAATCAAAGGAAGAAAGCCATTAAAGAAGAAATGAAACCAATTCCTTAAGGATTAAGACTAGCTTTCAATCATTCCATTTAAGCCATTAAAAGAGAAAGAGAATCCAATTCCTTAAGCATTAAGACTAGCTTCCAATCAAAGGAAGAAAGCCATTAAAGAAGAAATGAAACCAATTCCTTAAGGATTAAGACTAGCTTTCAATCATTCCATTTAAGCCATTAAAAGAGAAAGAGAATCCAATTCCTTAAGCATTAAGACTAGCTTCCAATCATAGGAAGAAAGCCATTAAAGAAGAAATGGAAACCAATTCCTTAAGGATTAAGACTAGCTTTCAATCATTCCATTTAAGCCATTAAAAGAGAAAGAGAATCCAATTCCTTAAGCATTAAGACTAGCTTCCAATCAAAGGAAGAAAGCAATTAAAGAAGAAATGGAAATCAATTCCTTAAGGATTAAGACTAGCTTTCAATCATTCCATTTAAGCCATTAAAAGAGAAAGAGAATACAATTCCTTAAGCATTAAGACTAGCTTCCAATCAAAGGAAAAGCCATTAAAGAAGAAATGAAACCAATTCCTTGTGGATTAAGACTAGCTTCCAATCATTCCATTTATGCCATTAAAAGAGAAAGAGAATCAATTCCTTAAGCATTAAGACCAGCTTCCAATCAAAGGAAGAAAGCTATTAAAGAAGAAATGGAAACCAATTCCTTAAGGATTAAGACTAGCTTCCAATCATTCCATTTAAGCCATTAAAAGAAAGATAATCCATTTCAGTAAGCATTAAGACTAGCTTCCAATCAAAGGAAGAAAGCCATTAAAGAAGAAATGAAACCAATTCCTTAAGGATTAAGACTAGCTTTCAATCATTCCATTTAAGCCATTAAAGAGAAGAGAATCCAATTCCTCATGCATTAAGACTAGCTTCCAATCAAAGGAAGAAAGCCATTAAGGAAGAAATGAAACCAATTCCTTAAGGATTAAGACTAGCTTTCAATCATTCCATTTAAGCCATTAAAAGAGAAAGAGAATCCAATTCCTTAAGCATTAAGACTAGCTTCCAATCAAAGGAAGAAAGCCATTAAAGAAGAAATGGAAACCAATTCCTTAAGGATTAAGACTAGCTTTCAATCATTCCATTTAAGCCATTAAAGAGAAGAGAATCCAATTCCTTAAGCATTAAGACTAGCTTCCAATCAAAGGAAGAAAGCCATTA
Organism: Pterocarpus santalinus; assembly: GCA_031439595.1. Classification (NCBI taxonomy): domain Eukaryota; kingdom Viridiplantae; phylum Streptophyta; class Magnoliopsida; order Fabales; family Fabaceae; genus Pterocarpus; species Pterocarpus santalinus. The sequence goes on along the minus strand of CM062529.1, from coordinate 39,739,297 downwards.
AAGAAGAAATGAAACCAATTCCTTAAGGATTAAGACTAGCTTTCAATCATTCCATTTAAGCCATTAAAAGAGAAAGAGAATACAATTCCTTAAGCATTAAGACTAGCTTCCAATCAAAGGAAGAAAGCCATTAAAGAAGAAATGGAAACCAATTCCTTAAGGATTAAGACTAGCTTTCAATCATTCCATTTAAGCTATTAAAAGAGAAAGTGAATCCAATTCCTTGCTCATTAAGACTAGCTTCAATCAAAGGAAGAAAGCCATTAAAGAAGAAATCGAAACCAATTCCTTAAGGATTAAGACTAGCTTTCAATCATTCCATTTAAGCCATTAAAAGAGAAAGAGAATCCAATTCCTTAAGCATTAAGACTAGCTTCCAATCAAAGGAAGAAAGCCATTAAAGAAAGAAATGAAAACCAATTCCTTAAGCATTAAGACTAGCTTTCAATCATTCCATTTAAGCTATTAAAAGAGAAAGAGAATCCAATTCCTTAAGCATTAAGACTAGATTCCAATCAAAGGAAGAAAGCCATTAAAGAAGAAATGGAAACCAATTCCTTAAGGATTAAGACTAGCTTTCAATCATCCCATTTAAGCCATTAAAAGAGATGAAATGGAAACCAATTCCTTAACGATTAAGACTAGCTTTCAATCAAAGGAAGAAAGCCATTAAAGAAGAAATGAAACCAATTCCTTAAGGATTAAGACTAGCTTTCAATCATTCCATTTAAGCTATTAAAAGAGAAAGAGAATCCAATTCCTTAAGCATTAAGACTAGATTCCAATCAAAGGAAGAAAGCCATTAAAGAAGAAATGGAACCAATTCCTTAAGGATTAAGACTAGCTTTCGATTATTCCATTTCAGCCATTAAAAGAGAAAGAGAATCCAATTCCTTAAGCATTAAGACTAGCTTCCAATCAAAGGAAGAAAGCCATTAAAGAAGAAATGGAAACCAATTCCTTAAGGATTAAGACTAGCTTTCAATCATTCCATTTACGCCATTAAATGAGAAAGAGCATCCAATTCCTTAAGCACTAAGACTAGCTTCCAATCAAGGAAGAAAGCCATTAAAGAAGAAATGAAACCAATTCCTTAAGGATTAAGACTATCTTTCAATCATTCCATTTACGCCATGTAAAGAGAAAGAGAATCCAATTCCTTAAGCATTAAGACTAGCTTCCAATCAAAGGAAGAAAGCCATTAAAGAAGAAATGGAAACCAATTCCTTAAGGATTAAGACTAGCTTTCAATCATTCCATTTAAGCCATTAAAAGAAAGAGAATCCAATTCCTTAAGCATTAAGACTAGCTTCCAATCAAAGGAAGAAAGCCATTAAAGAAGAAATGGAAACCAATTCCTTAAGGATTAAGACTAGCTTTCAATCATTCCACTTAAGCCATTAAAGAGAAAAAGAATACAATTCCTTAAGCATTAAGACTAGCTTCCAATCAAAGGAAGAAAGCCATTAAAGAAGAAATGGAAACCAATTCCTTAAGGATTAAGACTAGCTTTCAATCATTCCATTTAAGCCATTAAAAGAGAAAGAGAATCCAATTCCTTAAGCATTAAGACTAGCTTCCAATCAAAGGAAGAAAGCCATTAAAGAAGAAATGTAAACCAATTCCTTAAGGATTAAGACTAGCTTTCAATCATTCCATTTAAGCCATTATAAGAGAAAGAGAATACAATTCCTTAAGCATTAAGACTAGCTTCCAATCAAAGGAAGAAAGCCATTAAAGAAGAAATGGAAACCAATTCCTTAAGGATTAAGACTAGCTTTCAATCATACCATTTAAGCCATTAAAGAAGAAAAAGAATACAATTCCTTCAGCATTAAGACTAGCTTCCAATCAAAGGAAGAAAGCCATTAAAGAAGAAATGGAAACCAATTCCTTAAGGATTAAGACTAGCTTTCAATCATTCCATTTAAGCCATTAAAAGAGAAAGAGAATCCAATTCCTTAAGCATTAAGACTAGCTTCCAATCAAAGGAAGAAAGCCATTAAAGAAGAAATGGAAACCAATTCCTTAAGGATTAAGACTAGCTTTCAATCATTCAATTTAAGCCATTAAATTAAAAGAGAATCCAATTCCTTAAGCATTAAGACTAGCTTCCAATCAAAGGAAGAAAGCCATTAAAGAAGAAATGGAAACCAATTCCTTAAGGATTAAGACTAGCTTTCAATCATTCCATTTAAGCCATTAAAAGAGAAAGAGAATCCAATTCCTTAAGCATTAAGACTAGCTTCCAATCAAAGGAAGAAAGCCATTAAAGAAGAAATAGAACACAATTCCTTAAGGATTAAGACTAGCTTCCAATCATTCCATTTAAGCCATTTAAAGAGAAAGAGAATACAATTCCTTAAGCATTAAGACTAGCTTCCAATCAAAGGAAGAAAGCCATTAAAGAAGAAATGGAAACCAATTCCTTAAGGATTAAGACTAGCTTTCAATCATTCCATTTATGCCATTAAAAGAGAAAGAGAATCCAATTCCTTAAGCATTAAGACTAGCTTCCAATCAAAGGAAGAAAGCCATTAAAGAAGAAATGAAACCCAATTCCTTAAGGATTAAGACTAGCTTTCAACCATTCCATTTATGCCATTAAAAGAGAAGGCGAATCCAATTCCTTAAGCATTAAGACTAGCTTCCAATCAAAGGAAGAAAGCCATTAAAGAAGAAATAGAAACCAATTCCTTAAGGATTAAGACTAGCTTTCAATCATTCCATTTAAGCCAGTTAAAAAGAAAAACAATAATAATCCTTAAGCATTAAGACTAGCTTCCAATCAAAGGAAGAAAGCCATTAGAAGAAATGGAAACCAATTCCTTAAGGATTAAGACTAGCTTTCAATCATTCCATTTAAGCCATTAAAAGAGAAAGAGAATACAATTCCTTAAGCATTAAGACTAGCTTCCAATCAAAGGAAGAAAGCCATTAAAGAAGAAATGAAATCCATTTCCTTAAGTATTAAGACTAGCTTTCAATCAATCCACTTAAGCTATTTAAAGAGAAAGAGAATCCAATTCCTTAAGCATTAAGACTAGCTTCCAATCAAAGGAAGAAAGCCATTAAAGAAGAAATGGAAACCAATTCCTTAAGGATTAAGACTAGCTTCCAATCATTCCATTTAAGCCATTAAAAGAGAAATAGAATCCAATTCCTTAAGCATTAAGACTAGCTTCCAATCAAAGGAAGAAAGCCATTAAAGAAGAAATGGAAACCAATTCCTTAAGGATTAAGACTAGCTTTCAATCATTCCATTTAAGCCATTAAAAGAAAGAGAATCCAATTCCTTAAGCATTAAGACTAGCTTCCAATCAAAGGAAGAAAGCCATTAAAGAAGAAATGGAAACCAATTCCTTAAGGATTAAGACTAGCTTTCAATCATTCCATTTAAGCCATTAAAAGAGAAAAGGAATCCAATTCCTTAAGCATTAAGACTAGCTTCCAATCAAAGGAAGAAAGCCATTAAAGAAGAAATGGAAACCAATTCCTTAAGGATTAAGACTAGCTTTCAATCATTCCATTTAAGCCATTAAAAGAGAAAGAGAATACAATTCCTTAAGCATTAAGACTAGCTTCCAATCAAAGGAAGAAAGCCATTAAAGAAGAAATGCAACCAATTCCTTAAGGATTAAGACTAGCTTTCAATCATTCCATTTAAGCCATTAAAAGAGAAAGAGAATCCAATTCCTTAAGCATTAAGACTAGCTTCCAATCAAAGGAAGAAAGCCATTAAAGAAGAAATGGAAACCAATTCCTTAAGGATTAAGACTAGCTTTCAATCATTCCATTTAAGCCATTAAAGAAAGAGAGTCCAATTCCTTAAGCATTAAGACTAGCTTCCAACCAAAGGAAGAAAGCCATTAAAGAAGAAATGCAAACCAATTCCTTAAGGATTAAGACTAGCTTTCAATCATTCCATTTAAGCCATTAAAAGAGAAAGAGAATCCAATTCCTTTAAGCATTAAGACTAGCTTCCAACCAAAGGAAGAAAGCCATTAAAGAAGAAATGAAACCAATTCCTTAAGGATTAAGACTAGCTTTCAATCATTCCATTTCGGCCATTAAACAAGAAACGAAATCCAATTCCTTAGGCATTAAGACTAGCTTCCAATCAAAGCAACAAAGCCATTAAAGAAGAAATGCAAACCAATTCCTTAAGGATTAAGACTAGCTTTCAATCATTCCATTTAAGCCATTAAAAGAAAGAGAATCAATTCCTTAAGCATTAAGACTAGCTTCCAATCAAAGGAAGAAAGCCATTAAAGAAGAAATGCAAAACCAATTCCTTAAGGATTAAGACTAGCTTTCAATCATTCCATTTAAGCCATTAAAAGAGTAAGAGAATCATATTCCTTAAACATTAAGACTAGCTTCCAATCAAAGGAAGAAAGCCATTAAAGAAGAAATGGAAACCAATTCCTTAAGGATTAAGACTAGCTTTCAATCATTCCATTTAAGCCATTAAAAGAGAAAGAGAATCCAATTCCTTAAGCATTAAGACTAGCTTCCAATCAAAGGAAGAAAGCCATTAAAGAAGAAATGGAAACCAATTCCTTAAGGATTAAGACTAGCTTTCAATCATTCCATTTAAGCCATTAAAAGAGAAAGAGAATCCAATTCCTTAAGCATTAAGACTAGCTTCCAATCAAAGGAAGAAAGCCATTAAAGAAGAAATGAAACCAATTCCTTAAGGATTAAGACTAGCTTTCAATCATTCCATTTAAGCCATTAAAAGAGAAAGAGAATCCAATTCCTTAAGCATTAAGACTAGCTTCCAATCAAAGGAAGAAAGCCATTACAGAAGAAATGGAAACCAATTCCTTAAGGATTAAGACTAGTTTCAATCATTCCATTTATGCCATTAAAAGAGAAAGAGAATCCAATTCCTTAAGCATTAAGACTAGCTTCCAATCAAAGGAAGAAAAGCCATTAAAGAAGAAATGAAACCAATTCCTTAAGGATTAAGACTAGCTTTCAATCATTCCATTTAAGCCATTAAAAGAAAGAGAATCCAATTCCTTAAGGATTAAGACTAGCTTCGAATCAAGCGAAGAAAGCTATTAAAGGAGAAATAGAAACCAATTCCTTAAGGATTAAGACTAGCTTTCAATCATTCGATTTAAGCCATTAAAAGTGTAAGAAAATCCAATTCACTTAAGCATTAACACTAGTTTCCAATCAATGGAAGAAAGCCATTAAAGAAGAAATGCTAACCGACTCCTTAAGGATTAAGACTATCTTTCAAACATTCCATTTAAGCCATTAAAGAGAAAGAGAATACAATTCCTTAAGCATTAAGACTAGCTTCCAATCAAAGGAAGAAAGCCATTAAAGAAGAAATGGAAACCAATTCCTTAAGGATTAAGACTAGCTTTCAATCATTCCATTTAAGCCATTAAAAGAGAAAGAGGATACAATTCCTTAAGCATTAAGACTAGCTTCCAATCAAAGGAAGAAAGCCATTAAAGAAGAAATGGAAACCAATTCCTTAAGGATTAAGACTAGCTTTCAATCATTCCATTTAAGCCATTAAAAGAGAAAGAGAATACAATTCCTTAAGCATTAAGACTAGCTTCCAATCAAAGGAAGAAAGCCATTAAAGAAGAAATGGAAACCAATTCCTTAAGGATTAAGACTGGCTTTCAATCATTCCATTTATTCCATTAAAAGAGGAAGAGAATCCAATTCCTTAAGCATTAAGACTAGCTTCCAATCAAAGGAAGAAAGCCATTAAAGAAGAAATGCAAAACCAATTCCTTAAGGATTAAGACTAGCTTTCAATCATTCCATTTAAGCCATTAAAGAGAAAGAGAATCAATTCCTTTAGCATTAAGACTAGCTTCTAATCAAAGGAAGAAAGCCATTAAAGAAGAAATGGAAACCAATTCCTTAAGGATTAAGACTAGCTTTCAATCATTCCATTTAAGCCATTAAAAGAGAAAGAGAATACAATTCCTTAAGCATTAAGACTAGCTTCCAATCAAAGGAAGAAAGCCATTAAAGAAGAAATGCAAAACCAATTCCTTAAGGATTAAGACTAGCTTTCAATCATTCCATTTAAGCCATTAAAAGAATCCAATTCTTTAAGCATTAAGACTAGCTTCCAATCAAAGGAAGAAAGCCATTAAAAAAGAAATGAAACCAATTCCTTAAGGATTAAGACTAGCTTTCAATCATTCCATTTAAGCCATTAAAAGAAAAGAGAATCAATTCCTTAAGCATTAGACTAGCTTCCAATCAAAGGAAGAAAGCCATTAAAGAAGAAATGAAACCAATTCATAAGGATTAAGACTAGCTTTCAATCATTCCATTTAAGCCATTAAAAGAAAGAGAATCAATTCCTTAAGCATTAAGACTAGCTTCCAATCAAAGGAAGAAAGCCATTAAAGAAGAAATGGAAACCAATTCCTTAAGGATTAAGACTAGCTTTCAATCATTCCATTTAAGCCGTTAAAAGAGAAAGAGAATCTAATTCGTTAAGCATTAAGACTAACTTCCAATCAAAGGAAGAAAGCCATTAAAGAAGAAATGAAACCAATTCCTTAAGGATTAAGACTAGCTTTCAATCATTCCATTTAAGCCATTAAAAGAGAAAGAGAACACAATTCCTTAAGCATTAAGACTAGCTTCCAATCAAAGGAAAGAAAGCCATTAAAGAAGAAATGAAACCAATTCCTTAAGGATTAAGACTAGCTTTCAATCATTCCATTTAAGCCATTAAAGAAAGAGAATCACAATTCCTTAAGCATTAAGACTAGCTTCCAATCAAAGGAAAGCCATTAAAGAAGAAATGAAACCAATTCCTTAAGGATTAAGACTAGCTTTCAATCATTCCATTTAAGCCATTAAAAGAGAAAGAGAATCCAATTCCTTAAGCATTAAGACTAGCTTCCAATCAAGGAAGAAAGCCATTAAAGAAGAAATGAAACCAATTCCTTAAGGATTAAAGACTAGCTTTCAATCATTCCATTTAAGCCATTAAAAGAGAAGAAAATCAATTCCTTGCATTAAGACTAGCTTCCAATCAAAGGAAGAAGAAGCCATTAAAGAAGAAATGAAACCAATTCCTTAAGGATTAAGACTAGCTTTCAATCATTCCATTTAAGCCATTAAAGAGAAAGAGAATCCAATTCCTTAAGCATTAAGACTAGCTTCCAATCAAAGGAAAGAAAGCCATTAAAGAAGAAATGGAAACCAATTCAAGGATTAAGACTAGCTTTCAATCATTCCATTTAAGCCATTAAAGAAAGAGAATCCAATTCCTTAAGCATTAAGACTAGCTTCCAATCAAAGGAAGAAAGCCATTAAAGAAGAAATGAAAGCCAATTCTTTTAAGGATTAAGACTAGCTTTCAATCATTCAATTTAAGCCATTAAAGAGGAAGAGAATCCAATTCCTTAAGCATTAAGACTAGCTTCCATTCAAAGGAAGAAAGCCATTAAAGAAGAAATGGAAACGAATTCACTTCAGGATTACGACTAGCTTTCAATCATTCCATTTAAGCCATTAAAAGAGAAGAGAATCCAATTCCTTAAGCATTAAGACTAGCTTCCAATCAAAAGGAAGAAAGCCATTAAAGCAAAAGAAATGAAACCAATTCCTTAAGGATTAAGGCTAGGCTTTCAATCATTCCATTTAAGCCATTAAAAAGGAAAGAAGAATCCAATTCATAAAGCATTAAGACTAGCTTCCAATCAAAGGAAGAAAGCCATTAAAGAAGAAATGAAACCAATTCCTTAAGGATTAAGACTAGCTTTCCAATCCATTCCATTTAAGCCATTAATAGGAAAGAGAATGCAATTCCTTAAGCATTAAGACTAGCTTCCAATCAAAGGAAGAAAAGCCATTATAAAGAAAGAAATGGAAACCAATTCCTTAAGGATTAAGACTAGCTTTCTCAATCATTCCATTTAAGCCATTAAAGAAAGAGAATCCAATTCCTTAAGCATTAAGACTGAAAGCTTTCAATCATTCCCACTGAAGCCAATAAGACTAGAAATGAGAATCAATTACGTAGCGTTAAGGCAAACATCCACTTCAAGGAAAGCCATTAAAGAAGAAATGAAACCAATTCACAGAGTTAGACTAGCTTTCAATCATACCATTTAAGCCATGAAAAGAAAGGCAATTCTTAAGGATTAAGACTAGCTTTCAAATCATTCCATTTAGCAGCCGTTAAAAAGAAAAGAGAATCAAATTCACTTAAGCATTAAGACTAACGCTTCCAATCAAAGGAAGAAAGCCATTAAGAGAAGAAATGAAGACCAATTCCTTAAGGATTAAGACTAGCTTTCACCATCATTCCATTTAAGCCATTAAAAGAGAAAGAGACCCGATTCATATGGATTAGGCATTTCAATCATTCCACGAGAAGCCAATGAAAAGAAACTAAAATCCAATTCCTTATGCATTAAGACTAGCTTCCAATCAAGAGGAAGAAAGCCATTAAAGAAGAAATGAAACCAATTCGCTTAAGGATTAAGACTAGCTTTCAATCATTCCATTTAAGCCATTAAAGAGAGGAGAATCCAATTCCTTCAAGCATTGAGACCAGCTTCCAATCCAAAGGAAGAAAGCCATTAAGAAGAAATGCAAACCAATTCCTTAAGGATTAAGAGTGAGCTTTCAATCCCATTCCATTTAAGCACATTAAAGAAAGAGAATCTCAATTCCTTAAGCATTAAGACTACGCTTCCAATCAAAGGAAGAAAAGCCATTAAAGAAAGAAAAATGAAACCAAATTTCGCTTAAGGATTTAAGACTAGCTTTCAATCATTCCCATTTAAGCCATTAAAAGAAGAAAGAGAATCCAATTCCTTAAGCATTTAAAGACTAGCTTCCAACTTCAAAGGAAAAAGCCATTAAAGAAGAAATGAAACCAATTCCTTAAAGCATTAAAGACTAGCTTTCAATCATTCCATTTAAGCCATTAAAAGAGAAAGAGAATCCAATTCCTTACATTAAGACTAGCTTCCAATCAAAGGAAGAAAGCTAGCATTAAAAGAAGAAATGAAACCAATTACTTAAGGATTAAGACTAGCTTTCAATCATTCCAGATTTAAGCCATTAAAAGAGAAAGAGAATCAATTCATTAAGCATCTAGCAGAACTAGCTTCCAATCAAAGAGGAAGAAAGCCATTAAAGAAGAAATGAAACCAATTCTGTAAGGATTAAGACTAGCTTCCAATCATTCCATTTAAGCCATTAAAAGAGAAAGAGAATCCAATTCCTTAAGCATTAAGACTAGCTTCCAATCAAAGGAAGAAAGTCATTAAAGAAGAAATGGAAACCAATTCCTTAAGGGGATTGAGACTAACTTTCAATCATTCCACATTTCTTAAGCCATGATAAAAGAAAGAGAATACAATTCATGGCATTAAGACTAACTTCCAATCAAGGGGAAGAAAAGCCATTAAAGAAGAAAATGAAACCAATTCCTTAAGGAATTAAGACTAGCTTTCAATCATTCCATTTAAGCCATTAAAGAGAAAGAGAATCCAATTAGATTAACGTGCATTAAGACTAGCTTCCAATCATTCCTTTGAAGCCAATATAAGACTGAAAATAGAATCAATTCCTTTAGCATTAAGACATTTACCGCCGGAGGAAGAAAGCCATTAAAGAAAAGAAATGAAACTAATTCCTTCAACCAAGGATTAATTAAGACTAACTTTCAATCATTCCATTTATGCCATTAAAAAGAGAAGAGAATCCAATTCCTTAAGCATTAAGACTAGCTTCAATCAAAGGAAGAAAGCCATTAAAGAAGAAATGAAACCAATTCCTTAAGGATTAAAGACTAGCTTTCAATCATTCCATTTCAAGCCATTAAAGAAGAAAGAGAATACAATTCCTTAAGCATTGAAGACTAGCTTCCAATCAAAGGAAGAAAGCCATTAAAGAAAAGAAATGAAACCAATTCCTTGAGGATTGAGACTAGCTTTCAATCATTCCATTTAAGCCATTAATAAGAAATGAGAATCCAATTCCTTAACTGGATTAAGACTAGCTTCCAATCATTCAAGGAATGAAGCCATTAAAGCTAGAGAAATAAATCCAATTCCTTAAGCATTAAGACTAACTTCCTTCAAGGAAAGCATTAAAATGAAACCAGTCCATGGGATTAAGACTAGCTTTCAATCATTCCATTTATGCCATTAAAGAAAGAAAGAGAAGTCCAATTCACCTTTAAGCATTAAGACTAGCTTCCAATCAAAGGAAGAAAGCCATTAAAGAAGAAATGAAACCAATTCCATAAGGAGTTACAGACTAGCTTTCAATCATTCCATTTAAGCCATTAAAAAGAAAGAAAATCCAATTCCTCATGTTATGGATTAAGACTAGCTTTCGAATCATTCCACTTTGAAGCCAATAAAGCTACTAAATAGAATCCGAATTCCTTAAGCATTAAGACTTAGCTTCCTTCAAAGGAAGAAAGCCATAGTAAAAAGAAGAAATGAAACCAATTCCTACCAAGAGGGAATTAAGACTAGCTTTCAATCATTCCATTTATGCCATTATTCAAAGAAAAAGAATCCAATTGGCTTAAGCATTAAGACTAGCTTCCAATCAAAGGAAGATAGCCATTAAAGAAGAAATGGAATCCAATTCTTTAAGGATTAAGACTAGCTTTTCAATCATTCCATTTAAGCCCGTGTTAAAATTTAAAAGAGAATACAATTCCTTAAGCATTAAGACCCCAGCTTCCAATCAAAGGAAGAAAGCCATTAAAGAAAGAAATGAAACCAATTCGCCAGGATTAAAGACTAGCTTTCCAATCCATTCCATTTAAGCCATTAAAAAGATAAAGAATCAATTCATATGGATTAAGACTAGCTTTCAATCATTAACAAAGCCAATAAAGTAGAAAGAGAATCCAATTCCTTAAGCATTAAGACTAACTTCCAATCAAAGGAAGAATGCCATTAAAAAGAAGAAATGAAACCAATTCCTTGAAGGATTAAGACTAAGCTTTCAATCATTCCATTTATGCCATTAATGAAAGAGAATCCAATTCCTTAAGCATTAAGACTAGCTTCCAATCAAGGAAGATAGCCATTAAAGAAAAAATGAAACCAATTCATGAGGATTAAGTACAGCTTTCAATCATTCCATTTAAGCCATTAAAAAGAGAAAAGAATGCAATTCTTTAAGCATTAAGACTAGCTTCCAATCAAAGGAAGAAAGCCATTAAAAAAGAAATGGAAACCAATTCCTTAGAGGATTAAGACTAGCTTTCAATCATTCCATCTAAGCCATTAAAAGAGAAGAAATCCAATTCCTTATGGATTAAGACAAGCTTTCAATCCATTCCATTGATCAATAAAACTGAAAGAGAATGCAATTCCTTAAGCATTAAGACTAGCTTCCAATCAAAGGAAGAAAGCCGTTAAAAAGAAAGAAATGAAACCAATTCCTTAAGGAGTTAAAAGACTAGCTTTCAATCATACCATTTAAGCCATTAAAAGAAAGAGAATCAGATTCTGTAAGCATTAAGACTAGCTTCCAATCTAAAGAAGAATAGCCATGTTGAAGAAGAAATGAAACCAATTCCTTAAGGATTAAGACTGAGCTTTCAATCATTCCATTTAAGACCAATAAAGGAAGAGAGAATCCATTCCTTAAACATTAAGACTAGCTTCCAATCGAAAGGAATCTTAAAGCCATTAAAGAAGAAATAGAAACCAATTCCTTGAAGGATTAAGACTAGCTTTCAATCATTCCAGTTTAAGCCATTAAAAAAGAAAGAAAAGAAATCCAATTCCTTAAGCATTAAGATCTGGCTTCCAATCAAAGGAAGAAAGCCATTAAAGAAGAAATGAAACCAATTCCTTAAGGATTAAGACTAGCTTTCAATCATTCCATCTAAGCCATTAAAGAGGAAAGAGAATACAATTCCTCGAGCATTAAGACTAGCTTCCAATCAAAGGAAGAAAGCCATTAAGAGAAGAAATGAAACCAATTCATTAAGGATTAAGGACTAGCTTTCAATCATTCCAAATCTTAAGCCATTAAAGAAAAGAGAATCAATTCATAAGCATTAAAGACTAGCTTCCGATCATTCCTTTTGAAGCCATAAAAAAATGAATCAATTCCTTCAATAAATTAATTCTTCCATTCAAGGAAGAAAGCCATTAAAGAAGAAATGAAACCGAGGTTCATGGGATTAAGACTGACTTTCAATCTATTCCCATTTAAGCCATTAAAAAGAAAGAGAATCCAATTCCTTATATGCATTAAAAGACTAGCTTTCAATCATTCCCTTTGAAAGTACATGTAATAATCATCCAGGTCGCCGTCGTTAAGACGACTGTCGAAGGAAAGCCATTAAAGAAGAAATGAAACCAATTCCTTAAGGATTAAGACTAGCTTTCAATCATTCAATTTAAGCTGTTAAAGAGAAATAGAAAATCCCAATTCATATGGATTGAGACTAACTTTCAATCATTCATACAAACCAATAAGACTAAATGAAGTCCAATTCCTTAAGCATTAAAGACTGGCTTCCAATCAAAGGAAGAAAGCCATTAAAAGAAGAAATGGAAACCAATTCCTTAAGGATTAAGACTGGCTTTCAATGTTCCATTGTCTAAGCCATTAAAAAGAAGAGAATCCAATTCCTTAAGCATTAAAGACTAAACACCAATCAAAGGAAGAAAGCCATTAAAGAAGAAATGGAAATCAATTCATGGGATTAAGACTATGCTTTCAATCATTCCATTTAAGCCATTAAAGGAGAAAAGAGAATCCAATTCCTTAAGCATTAAGACTGGCTTCCAGTAGGAAGAAAGCCATTAAAGAAAAAGAAATGAAACCAATTCCTTAAGGATCAAGACTAGCTTTCAATCATTCCATTTACCAAGCCAATAAAAAGAAAGATAAATCCAATTCCTTAAGCATTAAGACTAGCTTCCAATCAAAGGAAGAAAGCCATTAAAGAAGAAATGAAACCAATTCCTTAAGGATTAAGACTAGCTTTCAATCATTCCATTTATGCCGATGTAAAAGAAAGAGAATCCAATTATTAAAGCATTAAGACTAGCTTCCAATCAAAGGAAGAAAAGTTAAGAGAAAATGAAACCAATTCCTTAAGGATTAAGACTGGCTTTCAATCATTCCATTTAAGCCATTAAAGAGAAAGATTCTACAATTCTTTAAGCATTAGAACTAACTTTCAATCAAAGGAAAGCCATTAAGGAGAAAAATCAATTCCAATTAAGCCCAGATTCAAGACTAGCTTCCAATCAAAGGAAGAAAGCCATTAAAGAAGAAAGTAAAACCAATTCACTTGGGATTAAGACTAGCTTTCCAATCATTCCATTTAAGCCATTAGAACTAGAAATAGAATCCAATTCCTTAAGCATTAAGACTAGCTTCCAATCAAAGGAAGAAAATGCCATTAAAAGAAAGAAATGGAAACCAATTCATAAAGGATTAAGAGTAGCTTTCAATCATTCCATTTAAAGCGCCCATTAAAAAGAAGGAGAATCCAATTCGCTCCAAGCAGTGAATGACTACCTTCCAATCAAAGGAAGAAAGCCATTAAGAAGAAATGAAACCAATTCCTTAAGGATTAAGACTAGCTTTCAATCATTCCATTTAAGCCATTAAAAGAGGAAGAGAATCCAATTCCTTAAGCAAATTAAGACTAGCTTCCAATCAAAGGAAGAAAGCCATTAAGAAGAAATGAAACAATTCGCCTTAAGGATTAAGACTAAGCTTTCCAATCATTCCATTTAAGCCATTAAAGAGAAAAGAATACAATTCGTAAGCATTAAGACTAGCTTCCAATCAAAGGAAGAAAGCCATTAAAGAAGAAATGGAAACCAATTCCTTAAGGATTAAGACTAGCTTTCAATCATTCCATTTAAGCGCATTAAAGAGAAAGAGAATCCAATTCCTCAAGCATTGAAGACTATTGACTTCCAATCAAAGGAAGAAAGCCATTAAAGAAGAAATGAAACCGTAATTCATAAAGGATTAAGACTAAGCTTTCAATCATTCCATTTAAGCCATTAAAGAAGAGGCAATTCATGGTTTGGGTAACGCAATCATTCCAGCGACTGATAAAAAAGAAAGAGAATCCAATTATACTTAAGCATTAAGACTAGCTTCCAATCAAAGGAAGAAAGCCAAATTAAAATAAATGAAATCCAATTCCTTAGCCAGGATTAAGACTAGCTTTCAATCATTCCATTTATGCCATTAAAAGAGAAGGAGAATCCAATTTCCTTAAGCATTAAGACTAGCTTCCAATCAAAGGAAAAGAAAGCCATTAAAGAAGAAATGGAAACCAATTCGCTTAAGGATTAAGACCCAGCTTTCAATCATTCCATTTAAGCATTTAAAATGAGAAAGAGAAATCCAATTCCTTAAGCATTATGACTAGCTGTTCAATCAAAGGACTAAAGCCATTAAGAAAAGAAATGGAAACCAGATCCTTGGGATTAAGACTAGCTTTCAATCATTCCATTTAAGCCATTAAAGAAAATGAAACCAATTCGCCCAACATTAAGACCTTTCAATCGATCTCCGTTTATGCCATTAAGAAGAAATAGAATCCAATTCCTTAAGCATTAAAGACATAGCTTCCAATCAAAGGAAGAAAGCCATTAAAGAAGAAATGGAAACCAATTCCTTAAGGATTAAGGTACTAGCTTTCAATCATTCCATTTAAGCCATTAAAAAGATAAAGAAATCCAATTCCTTAAGCATTAATTTGGCCCAATCAAAGGAAGAAAACCATTAAAGAAAGAAGTGACAATTCCTTAAGTTAAGACTAACTTTCAATCATTCCATTTCAGCCATTAAAGAAAGAGAAAGGAGAATACAATTCCTTACGCATTAAGACTAGCTTCCAATCAAAGGAAGAAAAGCCATTAAAGAAGAAATGAAACCAATTCCTTAAGGATTAAGACAAGCTTTCAATCATTCCATTTAAGCCATTAAAGAGAAAGAGAATACAATTCCTTTAAGCATTAAGACTAGCTTCCAATCAAAGGAAGAAAGAAGACCATTAAAGAAAAAGTGAAATCAATTCCTTAAAGATTAATTAAGACTTCTTTCAATCATTCCATTTATGCCATTAAAAGAAAAGAGAATCCACAAAATCAACAGCATTAAGACCCAACTGTCCAATCAAAGGAAGAAAGCGTAAAGAAGAAATGAAACCAATTCCTTCAAGGATTAAGATTAGCTTTCAATCATTCCATTTAAGCGCATTAAAGGAAAAGAATCAGTACCTCGAGCATTAAGAACTACCGCTTCCAATCAAAGGAAGAAAGCCAGGCATTAAGGAAGGAAATGGAAACCAATTCGCCAAGGATTCAGACTTAGCTTTCAATCATTCCATTTAAGCCATTAAAAGAAAGAGAATCCAATTTCAACCTTAAGCATTAAGACTAGCTTCACTTCAAAGGAAAATAGCCGTTAAAGAAGAAATGAAACCAATTCATGGGATTAAGACTAGCTTTCAATCGTTTCATTTATTGCCATTAAGCTGAGAAAGAGAATCCAATTTCATATGGATTAAGACTAGCAATCCTATCATTCCACCAGAAAGCGATATATTGAAGAAATAAAATTCAATTCCTTAAGCATTAAAACCCGACTTCAATCAAAGGAAAAGAAAGCCATTAAGAAGAAATGACTTAATTCGCTTAAGCATTAAGACTAGCTTCCAAATCAAAGGAAGAAAGCCATTAAAGAAGAAATGAAACCAATTCATTAAGGATTAAGACTAGCTTTCAATCGTTCCATTTCAGCCATTAAAGTAAAGAGAAGAAATTCCAATTCACCGCATTAAAGACTAGCTTCCAATCAAAGGAAGAAAGCCATTAAAGAAGAAGTGAAACCAATTCCTTAAGGATTAAGACAAACTTTCAATCATTCCATTTAAGCCATTAAAGAGAAAGACAATCTAATTCGTTAACCATTAAGACTAGTTACCAAGCAAATGAAGAGAGCCGTTAAAGAGGAAATGGAAATCAATTCCTTCAAGGATTAATTAAGACTGACTTTTCAATCATTCCACTTATGCACATTAAAAGAGAAGAGAATCCGTTCCATAAGCATTGGGACTAACTTTAAATCAAAGGAAGAAAGCCAATAAAGAAGAAATGAAACCAATTACCCAGGATTAAGACTAGCTTTCAATCATTCCATTTAAGCCATTAAAGAAAAGAGAATCCAATTCATTATGGATTAAGACTGACTTTCAATTAATGCAAGCCCGATAAAAAATAGAATCCAATTGTAGCATTAAGACAGCACAGATCTCGAGGAAAGCCATTAAAGAAGAAATGGAAATGAGTTCATGGGGATTAAGACTAGCTTTCAATCCATTCCATTTATGCCATTAAAGAGAAGAGAATCCAATTCCTTAAGCATTAAGACTAGCCTCCAATCAAAGGAAGAAAGCCATTATAAAGAAGAAATGGAAACCAATTCCTTAAGGATTAGGACTAGCTTTCAATGGTGATTTAAGTAATTAAAAAGAAGAGAATCCATTCCTTATGGATTAAGACTAGCTTTCAATCATTACATGAAGCCAATAAGACTAGAGAAATAGAAATCCAATTCCTTGGCATTAAGACTAGCTACTTCAAAGGAAGAAAGCCATTAAAGAAGAAGTAGAAACCAATTCCTTAAGGATTAAGACTGGCTTTCAATCATTCCATTTAAGCCATTAAAAGAAAGAGAAAGTCAATTCCTCAAGCATTAAGACTAGATTCCAATCAAAGGAAGAAAAGCCATTAAAGAAAAGAAATGGGAAACCAATTCATTAAGGATTAAGTCTAACTTTTAATCATTCCATTTAAGCGTTAAAGAGAAAAAAGAATACAATTCCTTAAGCGTCAAGACCCAAGCTTTAATCAAAGGAAGAAAGCCATTAAAGAAGAAATGAAACCAATTCACTTGGGATTAAGACTGAAACTTTCAATCCATTCCATCTAAGCCATAGTCAAAGAAAGAGAATACAATTCCTTCAGCATTAAGACTAGCTTCCAATCAAAGGAAGAAAGCCGTTAAAGAAGAAATGAAACCAATTCATGGGGATTAAGACTAGCTTTCAATGCCTTCCATTTAAGCCATGAAAAGAAAGAAGACCCAATTCCTTGTAGGATTAAGACTAGCTTTCAATCATTCCTTGAAAGCCAATAAAGAAGAAATAGAAACCAATTCCTTAAGCATTAAGACTAGCTTCCATTCAAAGGAAAGAAAGCCATTAAAAGAAAGAAATAGAAACCAATTTCCTTAAGGATTAAGACTAGCTTTCAATCATTAGTTTTATATATGCATTAAAGAAAGAGAATCCAATTCCTTAAGCATTGAGACTAACTTCCAATCAAAGGAAGAAAACCGTTAAAGAAGAAATGAAACCGATAGTGTAAGGATTAAGGCTGACTTCCAATCATTCCATTTAAGCGCTAAAAGAGGAAGAGAATCGATTTCACCGAGCATGAAGACTACCTTCGAATCAAAGGAAGAAAGCCATTAAAGAAGAAATGAAATAAATTCCTTAAGGATTCGAGACTAACTTTCAATCATTCCATTTAAGCCATTAAAGAGAAAAGAGAATCAATTCCTTAAGCATTAAGACTAGCTTCCACCCCAAGGAAGAAAGCCATTAAAAGAAGAAATGAAACCAATTCATGAAGGATTAAGACTAACTTTCAATCCCATTCCGGCTGAAAGCCATTAAAAAGAGAGAATCAATTCCTTATGGTTCAGACTAGCTTTTCAATCGTTCCACTTCGAAGCCCGATAAATGGCCCGAAATAAATCCAACTCCTTAAAACATTAGGAGCCCGACTTCCAATCAAAGCAAGAAAACCATTAAAGAAGAAATGAAACTGAATTCCTTAAGCATTAAGACTGGGTTTCAATCATTCCATTTATTCCATTAAAGAGATAAATAGAATCAATTCCTTAAGCATTAAGACTATTTCCAATCAAAGGAAAGAAGCCGTAAAAGAAGAAATGAAACCAATTCCTTAAGGATTAAGGCTAGCTTTCAATCATTCCATTTAAGCCATTAAAGATAAAGAAAATCCAATTCCTTAAACATTCAAGACTAGCTTCCAATCAAAGGAAGAAAACAAGTAAAGAAGAAATAAAATAATTCCTTAAGGATTAAGACTAGCTTTCCAATCATTCCGTAAAGCCATTAAAAAGAAAGAGTTAATTCCTTGCGCATTAAGACTAACTTCCAATCAAAGGAAGAAAGCCATTAAAGAAGAAATGAAACCAATTCATGGGATTAAGACTAGCTTTCAATCATTCCATTTAAGCCATTAAAAAGAAAGAGGGCAATTCACTTAAGCATTAAGACTAGCTTCCAATCAAAGGAAGAAAGCCATTAAAGAAGAAATGAAACCAATTCCTTAAGGATTAAAGCTTGCTTTCAATCATTCCACTGAAGCCAATAAAAAAGAAATAGAATCCAATTCCTTAAGCATTAAGACTAGCTTCCATTCAAAGGAAGAAAGCCATTAAAGAAGAAATGAAACCAATTCCTTAAGAGATTAAGACTAGCTTTCAATCATTGGTTTATGCCATTCAAAGAGAAGAGAATCCATTCATTAAGCATTAAGACTAGCTTCCAATCAAGGAAGAAAGCCATTAAAGAAGAAATGAAACCAATTCCTTAAGGATTAAGACTGGCTTTCAATCATTCCATTGCAAAAGCCACTAAAAGAGAAGAGAATCAATTCCTCAAGCATGAAAACTACCTTCGAATCAAAGGAAGAAAATAATTAAAGAAGAAATGGAAACCAATTCCTTAAGAGGATTAGGACTAACTTTCAATCATTCCATTTTAAGCCATTAAAAGAGAAAGAGAATCCAATTCCTTAAGCATTAAAGACTAACCTTCCACTTCGAAAGGAAGAAAGCCATTAAAGAAGAAATGAAACCAATTCCTTTAAGGATTAAGACTAGCTTTCCAATCATTCCATTTAAGCCATTAAAGAGAAAGAGAATCAATTCCTTAAGCATTAAGACTAGCTTCCAATCAAAGGAAGAAATCCATTAAAGAAGAAATGAAATCCAATTCCTTATGGATTAAGACTAACTTTCAATCATTCCACACAAACCATT
>CM062529.1:39693964-39719687 GCA_031439595.1 Pterocarpus santalinus | reverse complement strand
GCTAGTCTTAATGCTCTAGGAATTGTATTCTCTTTCTCTTTAATGGCTTAAATGGAATGATTGAAAGCTAGTCTTAATCCTTAAGGAATTGGTTTCCATTTCTTCTTTAATGGCTTTCTTCCTTTGAAGGGAAGCTAGTCTTAATGCTTAAGGAATTGGATTCTCTTTCTCTTTTAATGGCTTAAATGGAATGATTGAAAGCTAGTCTTAATCCTTAAGGAATTGGTTTCCATTTCTTCTTTAATGGCTTTCTTCCTTTGATTGGAAGCTAGTCTTAATGCTTAAGGAATTGGATTCTCTTTCTCTTTTAATGGCTTAAATGGAATGATTGAAAGCTAGTCTTAATCCTTAAGGAATTGGTTTCCATTTCTTCTTTAATGGCTTTCTTCCTTTGATTGGAAGCTAGTCTTAATGCTTAAGGAATTGTATTCTCTTTCTCTGTTAATGGCTTAGATGGAATGATTGAAAGCTAGTCTTAATCCTTAAGGAATTGGTTTCCATTTCTTCTTTAATGGCTTTCTTCCTTTGATTGGAAGCTAGTCTTAATGCTTAAGGAATTGGATTCTCTTTCTCTTTTAATGGCTTAAATGGAATGATTGAAAGCTAGTCTTAATCCATAAGGAATTGGATTCTCTTTCTCCTTTAATGGCTTAAATGGAATGATTGAAAGCTAGTCTTAATCCTTAAGGAATTGGTTTCCATTTCTTCTTTAATGGCTTTCTTCCTTTGATTGGAAGCTAGTCTTAATGCTTAAGGAATTGGATTCTCTTTCTCTTTTAATGGCTTAAATGGAATGATTGAAAGCTAGTCTTAATCCTTAAGGAATTGGTTTCCATTTCTTCTTTAATGGCTTTCTTCCTTTGATTGGAAGCTAGTCTTAATGCTTAAGGAATTGGATTCTCTTTCTCTTTTAATGGCTTAAATGGAATGATTGAAAGCTAGTCTTAATCCTTAAGGAATTGGTTTCCTTTTCTTCTTTAATGGCTTTCTTCCTTTGATTGGAAGCTAGTCTTAATGCTTAAGGAATTGGATTCTCTTTCTCTTTAATGGCATAAATGGAATGATTGAAAGCTAGTCTTAATCCATAAGGAATTGGATTCTCTTTCTCTTTTAATGGCTTAAATGGAATGATTGAAAGCTAGTCTTAATCCTTAAGGAATTGGTTTCCATTTCTTCTTTAATGGCTTTCTTCCTTTGATTGGAAGCTAGTCTTAATGCTTAAGGAATTGGATTCTCTTTCTCTTTTAATGGCTTAAATGGAATGATTGAAAGCTAGTCTTAATCCTTAAGGAATTGGTTTCCATTTCTTCTTTAATGGCTTTCTTCCTTTGATTGGAAGCTAGTCTTAATGCTTAAGGAATTGGATTCTCTTTCTCTTTTAATGGCTTAAATGGAATGATTGAAAGCTAGTCTTAATCCTTAAGGAATTGGTTTCCATTTCTTCTTTAATGGCTTTCTTCCTTTGATTGGAAGCTAGTCTTAATGCTTAAGGAATTGGATTCTCTTTCTCTTTTAATGGCTTAAATGGAATGATTGAAAGCTAGTCTTAATCCTTAAGGAATTGGTTTCCATTTCTTCTTTAATGGCTTTCTTCCTTTGATTGGAAGCTAGTCTTAATGCTTAAGGAATTGGATTCTCTTTCTCTTTTAATGGCTTAAATGGAATGATTGAAAGCTAGTCTTAATCCTTAAGGAATTGGTTTCCATTTCTTCTTTAATGGCTTTCTTCCTTTGATTGGAAGCTGGTCTTAATGCTTGAATTGGATTCTCTTTCTCTTTTAATGGCTTAAATGGAATGATTGAAAGCTAGTCTTAATCCTTAAGGAATTGGTTTCCATTTCTTCTTTAATGGCTTGCTTCCTTTGATTGGAAGCTAGTCTTAATGCTTAAGGAATTGGATTCTCTTTCTCTTTTAATGGCTTAAATGGAATGATTGAAAGCTAGTCTTAATCCTTAAGGAATTGGTTTCCATTTCTTCTTTAATGGCTTTCTTCCTTTGATTGGAAGCTAGTCCTAATGCTTAAGAAATTGGATTCTCTTTCTCTTTTAATGGCTTAAATGGAATGATTGAAAGCTAGTCTTAATCCTTAAGGAATTGGTTTCCATTTCTTCTTTAATGGCTTTCTTCCTTTGATTGGAAGCTAGTCTTAATGCTTAAGGAATTGGATTCTCTTTCTCTTTTAATGGCTTAAATGGAATGATTGAAAGCTAGTCTTAATCCTTAAGGAATTGGTTTCCATTTCTTCTTTAATGGCTTTCTTCCTTTGATTGGAAGCTAGTCTTAATGCCTAAGGAATTGGATTCCATTTCTCTTTTAATGGCTGAAATGGAATGATTGAAAGCTAGTCTTAATCCTTAAGGAATTGGTTTCTCTTTCTCTTTTAATGGCTTAAAGGGAATGATTGAAAGCTAGTCTTAATCCTTAAGGAATTGGTTTCCATTTCTTCTTTAATGGCTTTCTTCCTTTGATTGGAAGCTAGTCTTAATGCTTAAGGAATTGGATTCTCTTTCTCTTTTAATGGCTTAAATGGAATGATTGAAAGCTAGTCTTAATCCTTAAGGAATTGGTTTCCATTTCTTCTTTAATGGCTTTCTTGGAATGATTGAAAGCTAGTCTTAATCCTTTAAGAATTGGATTCCATTTCTCTTTTAATGGCTTTCTTTGATTGGAAGCTAGTCTTAATGCTTAAGGAATTGGATTCTCTTTCTCTTTTAATGGCTTAAATGGAATGATTGAAAGCTAGTCTTAATCCTTAAGGAATTGGTTTCCATTTCTTCTTTAATGGCTTTCTTCCTTTGATTGGAAGCTAGTCTTAATGCTTAAGAATTGGATTCTCTTTCTCTTTTAATGGCTTAAATGGAATGATTGAAAGCTAGTCTTAATCCTTAAGAATTGGTTTCCATTTCTTCTTTAATGGCTTTCTTCCTTTGATTGGAAGCTAGTCTTAATGCTTAAAGAATTGGATTCTTTTAATGGCTTAAATGGAATGATTGAAAGCTAGTCTTAATCCTTAAGGAATTGGTTTCCATTTCTTCTTTAATGGCTTTCTTCCTTTGATTGGAAGCTAGTCTTAATGCTTAAGGAATTGTATTCTCTTTCTCTTTTAATGGCTTAAATGGAATGATTGAAAGCTAGTCTTAATCCTTAAGGAATTGGTTTCCATTTCTTCTTTAATGGCTTTCTTCCTTTGATTGGAAGCTAGTCTTAATGCTTAAGGAATTGGATTCTCTTTCTCTTTTAATGGCTTAAATGGAATGATTGAAAGCTAGTCTTAATCCTTAAGGAATTGGTTTCCATTTCTTCTTTAATGGCTTTCTTCCTTTGATTGGAAGCTAGTCTTAATGCTTAAGGAATTGGATTCTCTTTCTCTTTTAATGGCTTAAATGGAATGATTGAAAGCTAGTCTTAATCCTTAAGGAATTGGTTTCCATTTCTTCTTTAATGGCTTTCTTCCTTTGATTGGAAGCTAGTCTTAATGCTTAAGGAATTGGATTCTCTTTCTCTTTTAATGGCTTAAATGGAATGATTGAAAGCTAGTCTTAATCCTTAAGGAATTGGTTTCCATTTCTTCTTTAATGGCTTTCTTCCTTTGATTGGAAGCTAGTCTTAATGCTTAAGGAATTGGATTCTCTTTCTCTTTTAATGGCTTAAATGGAATGATTGAAAGCTAGTCTTAATCCTTAAGGAATTGGTTTCCATTTCTTCTTTAATGGCTTTCTTCCTTTGATTGGAAGCTAGTCTTAATGCTTAAGGAATTGGATTCTCTTTCTCTTTTAATGGCTTAAATGGAATGATTGAAAGCTAGTCTTAATCCTTAAGGAATTGGTTTCCATTTCTTCTTTAATGGCTTTCTTCCTTTGATTGGAAGCTAGTCTTAATGCTTAAGGAATTGGATTCTCTTTCTCTTTTAATGGCTTAAATGGAATGATTGAAAGCTAGTCTTAATCCTTAAGGAATTGGTTTCCATTTCTTCTTTAATGGCTTTCTTCCTTTGATTGGAAGCTAGTCTTAATGCTTAAGGAATTGGATTCTCTTTCTCTTTTAATGGCTTAAATGGAATGATTGAAAGCTAGTATTAATCCTTAAGGAATTGGTTTCCATTTCTTCTTTAATGGCTTTCTTCCTTTGATTGGAAGCTAGTCTTAATGCTTAAGGAATTGGATTCTCTTTCTCTTTTAATGGCTTAAATGGAATGATTGAAAGCTAGTCTTAATCCTTAAGGAATTGGTTTCCATTTCTTCTTTAATGGCTTTCTTCCTTTGATTGGAAGCTAGTCTTAATCCATAAGGAATTGGATTCTCTTTCTCTTTTAATGGCTTAAATTGAATGATTGAAAGCTAGTCTTAATCCTTAAGGAATTGGTTTCCATTTCTTCTTTAATGGCTTTCTTCCTTTGATTGGAAGCTAGTCTTAATGCTTAAGGAATTGGATTCTCTTTCTCTTTTAATGGCTTAAATGGAATGATTGAAAGCTAGTCTTAATCCTTAAGGAATTGGTTTCCATTTCTTCTTTAATAGCTTTCTTCCTTTGATTGGAAGCTAGTCTTAATGCTTAAGGAATTGGATTCTCTTTCTCTTTTAATGGCTTAAATGGAATGATTGAAAGCTAGTCTTAATCCTTAAGGAATTGGTTTCCATTTCTTCTTTAATGGCTTTCTTCCTTTGATTGGAAGCTAGTCTTAATGCTTAAGGAATTGGATTCTCTTTCTCTTTTCATGGCTTAAATGGAATGATTGAAAGCTAGTCTTAATCCTTAAGGAATTGGTTTCCATTTCTTCTTTAATGGCTTTCTTCCTTTGATTGGAAGCTAGTCTTAATGCTTAAGGAATTGGATTCTCTTTCTCTTTTAATGGCTTAAATGGAATGATTGAAAGCTAGTCTTAATCCTTAAGGAATTGGTTTCCATTTCTCTTTTAATGGCTTAAATGGAATGATTGGAAGATAGTCTTAATCCTTAAGGAATTGGTTTCCATTTCTTCTTTAATGGCTTTCTTCCTTTGATTGGAAGCTAGTCTTAATGCTTAAGGAATTGGATTCTCTTTCTCTTTTAATGGCTTAAATGGAATGATTGAAAGCTAGTCTTAATCCTTAAGGAATTGGTTTCCATTTCTTCTTTAATGGCTTTCTTCCTTTGATTGGAAGCTAGTCTTAATGCTTAAGGAATTGGATTCTCTTTCTCTTTTAATGGCTTAAATGGAATGATTGAAAGCTAGTCTTAATCCTTAAGGAATTGGTTTCCATTTCTTCTTTAATGGCTTTCTTCCTTTGATTGGAAGCTACACTTAATGCTTAAGGAATTGGCTTCTCTTTCTCTTTTAATGGCTTAAATGGAATGATTGAAAGCTAGTCTTAATCCTTAAGGAATTGGTTTCCATTTCTTCTTTAATGGCTTTCTTCCTTTGATTGGAAGCTAGTCTTAATGCTTAAGGAATTGGATTCTCTTTCTCTTTTAATGGCTTAAATGGAATGATTGAAAGCTAGTCTTAATCCTTAAGGAATTGGTTTCCATTTCTTCTTTAATGGCTTTCTTCCTTTGATTGGAAGCTAGTCTTAATGCTTAAGGAATTGGATTCTCTTTCTCTTTTAATGGCTTAAATGGAATGATTGAAAGCTAGTCTTAATCCTTAAGGAATTGGTTTCCATTTCTTCTTTAATGGCTTTCTTCCTTTGATTGGAAGCTAGTCTTAATGCTTAAGGAATTGGATTCTCTTTCTCTTTTAATGGCTTAAATGGAATGATTGAAAGCTAGTCTTAATCCTTAAGGAATTGGTTTCCATTTCTTCTTTAATGGCTTTCTTCCTTTCATTGGAAGCTAGTCTTAATGCTTAAGGAATTGGATTCTCTTTCTCTTTTAATGGCTTAAATGGAATGATTGAAAGCTAGTCTTAATCCATAAGGAATTGGATTCTCATTCTCTTTTAATGGCTTAAATGGAATGATTGAAAGCTAGTCTTAATCCTTAAGGAATTGGTTTCCATTTCTTCTTTAATGGCTTTCTTCCTTTGATTGGAAGCTAGTCTTAATGCTTAAGGAATTGGATTCTCTTTCTCTTTTAATGGCTTAAATGGAATGATTGAAAGCTAGTCTTAATCCTTAAGGAATTGGTTTCCATTTCTTCTTTAATGGCTTTCTTCCTTTGATTGGAAGCTAGTCTTAATGCTTAAGGAATTGGATTCTATTTATTTTTATTGGCTTGAGTGGAATGATTGAAAGCTAGTCTTAATCCATAAGGAATTGGATTCTCTTTCTCTTTTAATGGCTTAAATGGAATGATTGAAAGCTAGTCTTAATCCTTAAGGAATTGGTTTCCATTTCTTCTTTAATGGCTTTCTTCCTTTGATTGGAAGCTAGTCTTAATGCTTAAGAATTGGATTCTCTTTCTCTTTTAATGGCTTAAATGGAATGATTGAAAGCTAGTCTTAATCCTTAAGGAATTGGTTTCCATTTCTTCTTTAATGGCTTTCTTCCTTTGATTGGAAGCTAGTCTTAATGCTTAAGGAATTGGATTCTCTTTCTCTTTTAATGGCTTAAATGGAATGATTGAAAGCTAGTCTTAATCCTTAAGGAATTGGTTTCCATTTCTTCTTTAATGGCTTTCTTCCTTTGATTGGAAGCTAGTCTTAATGCTTAAGGAATTGGATTCTCTTTCTCTTTTAATGGCTTAAATGGAATGATTGAAAGCTAGTCTTAATCCTTAAGGAATTGGTTTCCATTTCTTCTTTAATGGCTTTCTTCCTTTGATTGGAAGCTAGTCTTAATGCTTAAGGAATTGGATTCTCTTTCTCTTTTAATGGCTTAAATGGAATGATTGAAAGCTAGTCTTAATCCTTAAGGAATTGGTTTCCATTTCTTCTTTAATGGCTTTCTTCCTTTGATTGGAAGCTAGTCTTAATGCTTAAGGAATTGGATTCTATTTATTTTTATTGGCTTAAATGGAATGATTGAAAGCTAGTCTTAATCCATAAGGAATTGGATTCTCTTTCTCTTTTAATGGCTTAAATGGAATGATTGAAAGCTAGTCTTAATCCTTAAGGAATTGGTTTCCATTTCTTCTTTAATGGCTTTCTTCCTTTGATTGGAAGCTAGTCTTAATGCTTAAGGAATTGGATTCTCTTTCTCTTTTAATGGCTTAAATGGAATGATTGAAAGCTAGTCTTAATCCTTAAGGAATTGGTTTCCATTTCTTCTTTAATGGCTTTCTTCCTTTGATTGGAAGCTAGTCTTAATGCTTAAGGAATTGGATTCTCTTTCTCTTTTAATGGCTTAAATGGAATGATTGAAAGCTAGTCTTAATCCTTAAGGAATTGGTTTCCATTTCTTCTTTAATGGCTTTCTTCCTTTGATTGGAAGCTAGTCTTAATGCTTAAGGAATTGGATTCTCTTTCTCTTTTAATGGCTTAAATGGAATGATTGAAAGCTAGTCTTAATCCTTAAGGAATTGGTTTCCATTTCTTCTTTAATGGCTTTCTTCCTTTGATTGGAAGCTAGTCTTAATGCTTAAGGAATTGGATTCTCTTTCTCTTTTAATGGCTTAAATGGAATGATTGAAAGCTAGTCTTAATCCTTAAGGAATTGGTTTCCATTTCTTCTTTAATGGCTTTCTTCCTTTGATTGGAAGCTAGTCTTAATGCTTAAGGAATTGGATTCTATTTCTCTTTTAATGGCTTAAATGGAATGATTGGAAGCTAGTCTTAATCCTTAAGGAATTGGATTCTCTTTCTCTTTTAATGGCTTAAATGGAATGATTGAAAGCTAGTCTTAATCCTTAAGGAATTGGTTTCCATTTCTTCTTTAATGGCTTTCTTCCTTTGATTGGAAGCTAGTCTTAATGCTTAAGGAATTGGATTCTCTTTCTCTTTTAATGGCTTAAATGGAATGATTGAAAGCTAGTCTTAATCCTTAAGGAATTGGTTTCCATTTCTTCTTTAATGGCTTTCTTCCTTTGATTGGAAGCTAGTCTTAATGCTTGAAGAATTGGATTCTCTTTCTCTTTTAATGGCTTAAATAGAACGATTGAAAGCTAGTCTTAATCCTTAAGGAATTGGTTTCCATTTCTTCTTTAATGGCTTTCTTCCTTTGATTGGAAGCTAGTCTTAATGCTTAAGGAATTGGATTCTCTTTCTCTTTTAATGGCTTAAATGGAATGATTGAAAGCTAGTCTTAATCCTTAGAATTTCTTTCCATTTAATGGCTTTCTTCCTTTGATTGGAAGCTAGTCTTAATGCTTAAGGAATTGGATTCTCTTTCTCTTTTAATGGCTTAAATGGAATGATTGAAAGCTAGTCTTAATCCTTAAGGAATTGGTTTCCATTTCTTCTTTAATGGCTTTCTTCCTTTGATTGGAAGCTAGTCTTAATGCTTAAGGAATTGGATTCTCTTTCTCTTTTAATGGCATAAATGGAATGATTGAAAGCTAGTCTTAATCCTCTGAGAATTGGTTTCCATTTCTTCTTTAATGGCTTTCTTCCTTTGATTGGAAGCTAGTCTTAATGCTTAAGGAATTGGATTCCCTTTCTCTCTTTTAATGGCTTCAGTGGAATGATTGAAAGCTAGTCTTAATCCTTAAGGAATTGGTTTCCATTTCTTCTTTAATGGCTTTCTTCCTTTGATTGGAAGCTAGTCTTAATGCTTAAGGAATTGGATTCTCTTTCTCTTTTAATGGCTTAAATGGAATGATTGAAAGCTAGTCTTAATCCTTAAGGAATTGGTTTCCATTTCTTCTTTAATGGCTTTCTTCCTTTGATTGGAAGCTAGTCTTAATGCTTAAGGAATTGGATTCTCTTTCTCTTTTAATGGCTTAAATGGAATGATTGAAAGCTAGTCTTAATCCTTAAGGAATTGGTTTCCATTTCTTCTTTAATGGCTTTCTTCCTTTGATTGGAAGCTAGTCTTAATGCTTAAGAATTGGATTCTCTTTCTCTTTTAATGGCTTAAATGGAATGATTGAAAGCTAGTCTTAATCCTTAAGGAATTGGTTTCCATTTCTTCTTTAATGGCTTTCTTCCTTTGATTGGAAGCTAGTCTTAATGCTTAAGGAATTGGATTCTCTTTCTCTTTTAATGGCTTAAATGGAATGATTGAAAGCTAGTCTTAATCCTTAAGGAATTGGTTTCCATTTCTTCTTTAATGGCTTTCTTCCTTTGATTGGAAGCTAGTCTTAATGCTTAAGGAATTGGATTCTCTTTCTCTTTTAATGGCTTAAATGGAATGATTGAAAGCTAGTCTTAATCCTTAAGGAATTGGTTTCCATTTCTTCTTTAATGGCTTTCTTCCTTTGATTGGAAGCTAGTCTTAATGCTTAAGGAATTGGATTCTCTTTCTCTTTTAATGGCTTAAATGGAATGATTGAAAGCTAGTCTTAATCCTTAAGGAATTGGTTTCCATTTCTTCTTTAATGGCTTTCTTCCTTTGATTGGAAGCTAGTCTTAATGCTTAAGGAATTGGATTCTCTTTCTCTTTTAATGGCTTAAATGGAATGATTGAAAGCTAGTCTTAATCCTTAAGGAATTGGTTTCCATTTCTTCTTTAATGGCTTTCTTCCTTTGATTGGAAGCTAGTCTTAATGCTTAAGGAATTGGATTCTCTTTCTCTTTTAATGGCTTAAATGGAATGATTGAAAGCTAGTCTTAATCCTTAAGGAATTGGTTTCCATTTCTTCTTTAATGGCTTTCTTCCTTTGATTGGAAGCTAGTCTTAATGCTTAAGGAATTGGATTCCTTCTCTTTTAATGGCTTAAATGGAATGATTGAAAGCTAGTCTTAATCCTTAAGGAATTGGTTTCCATTTATTCTTTAATGGCTTTCTTCCTTTGATTGGAAGCTAGTCTTAATGCTTAAGGAATTGGATTCTCTTTCTCTTTTAATGGCTTAAATGGAATGATTGAAAGCTAGTCTTAATCCTTAAGGAATTGGTTTCCATTTCTTCTTTAATGGCTTTCTTCCTTTGATTGGAAGCTAGTCTTAATGCTTAAGGAATTGGATTCTCTTTCTCTTTTAATGGCTTAAATGGAATGATTGAAAGCTAGTCTTAATCCTTAAGGAATTGGTTTCCATTTCTTCTTTAATGGCTTTCTTCCTTTGATTGGAAGCTAGTCTTAATGCTTAGGAATTGATTCTCTTTCTCTTTTAATGGCTTAAATGGAATGATTGAAAGCTAGTCTTAATCCTTAAGGAATTGGTTTCCATTTCTTCTTTAATGGCTTTCTTCCTTTGATTGGAAGCTAGTCTTAATGCTTAAGGAATTGGATTCTCTTTCTCTTTTAATGGCTTAAATGGAATGATTGAAAGCTAGTCTTAATCCTTAAGGAATTGGTTTCCATTTCTTCTTTAATGGCTTTCTTCCTTTGATTGGAAGCTAGTCTTAATGCTTAAGGAATTGGATTCTCTTTCTCTTTTAATGGCTTAAATGGAATGATTGAAAGCTAGTCTTAATCCTTAAGGAATTGGTTTCCATTTCTTCTTTAATGGCTTTCTTCCTTTGATTGGAAGCTAGTCTTAATGCTTAAGGAATTGTATTCTCTTTCTCTTTTAATGGCTTAAATGGAATGATTGAAAGCTAGTCTTAATCCTTAAGGAATTGGTTTCCATTTCTTCTTTAATGGCTTTCTTCCTTTGATTGGAAGCTAGTCTTAATGCTTAAGGAATTGTATTCTCTTTCTCTTTTAATGGCTTAAATGGAATGATTGAAAGCTAGTCTTAATCCTTAAGGAATTGGTTTCCATTTCTTCTTTAATGGCTTTCTTCCTTTGATTGGAAGCTAGTCTTAATGCTTAAGGAATTGGATTCTCTTTCTCTTTTAATGGCATAAATGGAATGATTGAAAGCTAGTCTTAATTAATCCTTAAGGAATTGATTTCCATTTCTTCTTTAATGGCTTTCTTCCTTTGATTGGAAACTAGTCTTAATGCTTAACGAATTAGATTCTCTTTCTCTTTTAATGGCTTAAATGGAATGATTGAAAGCTAGTCTTAATCCTTAAGGAATTGGTTTCCATTTCTTCTTTAATGGCTTTCTTCCTTTGAAAGGAAGCTAGTCTTAATGCTTAAGGAATTGGATTCTCTTTCTATTTTAATGGCTTAAATGGAATGATTGAAAGCTAGTCTGAATCCTTAAGGAATTGGTTTCCATTTCTTCTTTAATGGCTTTCTTCCTTTGATTGGAAGGTAGTCTTCATGCTTGAGGAATTGGATTCTCTTCCTCTTTTAGTGGCTTAAATGGAATGATTGAAAGCCAGTCTTAATCCTTAAGGAATTGGTTTCCATTTCTTCTTTAATGGCTTTCTTCCTTTGATTGGAAGCTAGTCTTAATGCTTAAGGAAT
Organism: Pterocarpus santalinus; assembly: GCA_031439595.1. Lineage (NCBI taxonomy): Eukaryota > Viridiplantae > Streptophyta > Magnoliopsida > Fabales > Fabaceae > Pterocarpus > Pterocarpus santalinus. The sequence goes on along the minus strand of CM062529.1, from coordinate 39,708,371 downwards.
TGGATTCTCTTTCTCTTTTAATGGCATAAATGGAATGATTGAAAGCTAGTCTTAATCCTTAAGGAATTGGTTTCCATTTCTTCTTTAATGGCTTTCTTCCTTTGATTGGAAGCTAGTCTTAATGCTTAAGGAATTGTATTCTTTTTCTTCTTTAATGGCTTAAATGGAATGATTGAAAGCTAGTCTTAATCCTTAAGGAATTGGTTTCCATTTCTTCTTTAATGGCTTTCTTCCTTTGATTGGAAGCTAGTCTTAATGCTTAAGGAATTGGATTCTCTTTCTCTTTTAATGGCTTAAATGGAATGATTGAAAGCTAGTCTTAATCCTTAAGGAATTGGTTTCCATTTCTTCTTTAATGGCTTTCTTCCTTTGATTGGAAGCTAGTCTTAATGCTTAAGGAATTGTATTCTCTTTCTCTTTTAATGGCTTAAATGGAATGATTGAAAGCTAGTCTTAATCCTTAAGGAATTGGTTTCCATTTCTTCTTTAATGGCTTTCTTCCTTTGATTGGAAGCTAGTCTTAATGCTTAAGGAATTGGATTCTCTTTCTCTTTTAATGGCATAAATGGAATGATTGAAAGCTAGTCTTAATTAATCCTTAAGGAATTGATTTCCATTTCTTCTTTAATGGCTTTCTTCATTTCTTTGGAAACTAGTCTTAATGCTTAACGAATTACATTCTCTTTCTCTTTTAATGGCTTAAATGGAATGATTGAAAGCTAGTCTTAATCCTTAAGGAATTGGTTTCCATTTCTTCTTTAATGGCTTTCTTCCTTTGATTGGAAGCTAGTCTTAATGCTTAAGGAATTGGATTCTCTTTCTCTTTTAATGGCTTAAATGGAATGATTGAAAGCTAGTCTTAATCCTTAAGGAATTGGTTTCCATTTCTTCTTTAATGGCTTTCTTCCTTTGATTGGAAGCTAGTCTTAATGCTTGAGGAATTGGATTCTCTTCCTCTTTTAATGGCTTAAATGGAATGATTGAAAGCCAGTCTTAATCCTTAAGGAATTGGTTTCCATTTCTTCTTTAATGGCTTTCTTCCTTTGATTGGAAGCTAGTCTTAATGCTTAAGGAATTGGATTCTCTTTCTCTTTTAATGGCATAAATGGAATGATTGAAAGCTAGTCTTAATCCTTAAGGAATTGGTTTCCATTTCTTCTTTAATGGCTTTCTTCCTTTGAAGGGAAGCTAGTCTTAATGCTAAAGGAATTGGATTCTATTTCTAGTCTTATTGGCTTCAGTGGAATGATTGAAAGCTAGTCTTAATCCATAAGGAATTGGATTCTCTTTCTCTTTTAATGGCTTAAATGGAATGATTGAAAGCTAGTCTTAATCCTTAAGGAATTGGTTTCCATTTCTTCTTTAATGGCTTTCTTCCTTTGATTGGAAGCTAGTCTTAATGCTTAAGGAATTGTATTCTCTTTCTCTTTTAATGGCTTAAATGGAATGATTGAAAGCTAGTCTTAATCCTTAAGGAATTGGTTTCCATTTCTTCTTTAATGGCTTTCTTCCTTTGATTGGAAGCTAGTCTTAATGCTTAAGGAATTGGATTCTCTTTCTCTTTTAATGGCATAAATGGAATGATTGAAAGCTAGTCTTAATTAATCCTTAAGGAATTGGTTTCCATTTCTTCTTTAATGGCTTTCTTCCTTTGATTGGAAGCTAGTCTTAATGCTTAAGGAATTGGATTCTCTTTCTCTTTTAATGGCTTAAATGGAATGATTGAAAGCTAGTCTTAATCCTTAAGGAATTGGTTTCCATTTCTTCTTTAATGGCTTTCTTCCTTTGATTGGAAGCTAGTCTTAATGCTTAAGGAATTGTATTCTCTTTCTCTTTTAATGGCTTAAATGGAATGATTGAAAGCTAGTCTTAATCCTTAAGGAATTGGTTTCCATTTCTTCTTTAATGGCTTTCTTCCTTTGATTGGAAGCTAGTCTTAATGCTTGAGGAATTGGATTCTCTTCCTATTTTAATGGCTTAAATGGAATGATTGAAAGCCAGTCTTAATCCTTAAGGAATTGGTTTCCATTTCTTCTTTAATGGCTTTCTTCCTTTGATTGGAAGCTAGTCTTAATGCTTAAGGAATTGGATTCTCTTTCTTTTAATGGCTTAAATGGAATGATTGAAAGCTAGTCTTAATCCTTAAGGAATTCGTTTCCATTTCTTCTTTAATGGCTTTCTTCCTTTGAATGGAAGCTAGTCTTAATGCTTAAGGAATTGGATTCTATTTTTTTTTATTGGCTTCAGTGGAATGATTGAAAGCTAGTCTTAATCCATAAGGAATTGGATTCTCTTTCTCTTTTAATGGCTTAAATGGAATGATTGAAAGCTAGTCTTAATCCTTAAGGAATTGGTTTCCATTTCTTCTTTAATGGCTTTCTTCCTTTGATTGGAAGCTAGTCTTAATGCTGAAGGAATTGTATTCTCTTTCTCTTTTAATGGCTTAAATGGAATGATTGAAAGCTAGTCTTAATCCTTAAGGAATTGGTTTCCATTTCTTCTTTAATGGCTTTCTTCCTTTGATTGGAAGCTAGTCTTAATGCTTAAGGAATTGGATTCTATTTCTTTAATGGCTTAAATGGAATGATTCAAAGCTACTCTTAATCCATAAGGAATTGGATTCTCTTTCATTCTTCAGGGCTTAAATGGAATGATTGAAAGCTAGTCTTAATCCTTAAGGAATTGGTTTCCATTTCTTCTTTAATGGCTTTCTTCCTTTGATTGGAAGCTAGTCTTAATGCTTAAGGAATTGGATTCTCTTTCTCTTTTAATGGCTTAAATGGAATGATTGAAAGCTAGTCTTAATCCTTAAGGAATTGGTTTCCATTTCTTCTTTAATGGCTTTCTTCCTTTGATTGGAAGCTAGTCTTAATGCTTAAGGAATTGGATTCTCTTTCTCTTTTAATGGCTTAAATGGAATGATTGAAAGCTAGTCTTAATCCTTAAGGAATTGGTTTCCATTTCTTCTTTAATGGCTTTCTTCCTTTGATTGGAAGCTAGTCTTAATGCTTAAGGAATTGGATTCTCTTTCTCTTTTAATGGCTTAAATGGAATGATTGAAAGCTAGTCTTAATCCTTAAGGAATTGGTTTCCATTTCTTCTTTAATGGCTTTCTTCCTTTGATTGGAAGCTAGTCTTAATGCTTAAGGAATTGTATTCTCTTTCTCTTTTAATGGCTTAAATGGAATGATTGAAAGCTAGTCTTAATCCTTAAGGAATTGGTTTCCATTTCTTCTTTAATAGCTTTCTTCCTTTGATTGGAAGCTAGTCTTAATGCTTAAGGAATTGGATTCTATTTCTTTTTTATTGGCTTAAATGGAATGATTGAAAGCTAGTCTTAATCCATAAGGAATTGGATTCTCTTTCTCTTTTAATGGCTTAAATGGAATGATTGAAAGCTAGTCTTAATCCTTAAGGAATTGGTTTCCATTTCTTCTTTAATGGCTTTCTTCCTTTGATTGGAAGCTAGTCTTAATGCTGAAGGAATTGTATTCTCTTTCTCTTTTAATGGCTTAAATGGAATGATTGAAAGCTAGTCTTAATCCTTAAGGAATTGGTTTCCATTTCTTCTTTAATGGCTTTCTTCCTTTGATTGGAAGCTAGTCTTAATGCTTAAGGAATTGGATTCTCTTTCTCTTTTAATGGCTTAAATGGAATGATTGAAAGCTAATCTTAATCCTTAAGGAATTGGTTTCCATTTCTTCTTTAATGGCTTTCTTCCTTTGATTGGAAGCTAGTCTTAATGCTTAAGGAATTGGATTCTCTTTCTCTTTTAATGGCTTAAATGGAATGATTGAAAGCTAGTCTTAATCCTTAAGGAATTGGTTTCCATTTCTTCTTTAATGGCTTTCTTCCTTTGATTGGAAGCTAGTCTTAATGCTTAAGGAATTGGATTCTCTTTCTCTTTTAATGGCTTAAATGGAATGATTGAAAGCTAGTCTTAATCCTTAAGGAATTGGTTTCCATTTCTTCTTTAATGGCTTTCTTCCTTTGATTGGAAGCTAGTCTTAATGCTTAAGGAATTGGATTCTCTTTCTCTTTTAATGGCTTAAATGGAATGATTGAAAGCTAGTCTTAATCCTTAAGGAATTGGTTTCCATTTCTTCTTTAATGGCTTTCTTCCTTTGATTGGAAGCTAGTCTTAATGCTTAAGGAATTGGATTCTCTTTCTCTTTTAATGGCTTAAATGGAATGATTGAAAGCTAATCTTAATCCTTAAGGAATTGGTTTCCATTTCTTCTTTAATGGCTTTCTTTGATTGGAAGCTAGTCTTAATGCTTAAGGAATTGGATTCTCTTTCTCTTTTAATGGCTTAAATGGAATGATTGAAAGCTAGTCTTAATCCTTAAGGAATTGGTTTCCATTTCTTCTTTAATGGCTTTCTTCCTTTGATTGGAAGCTAGTCTTAATGCTTAAGGAATTGTATTCTCTTTCTCTTTTAATGGCTTAAATGGAATGATTGAAAGCTAGTCTTAATCCTTAAGGAATTGGTTTCCATTTCTTCTTTAATGGCTTTCTTCCTTTGATTGGAAGCTAGTCTTAATGCTTAAGGAATTGTATTCTCTTTCTCTTTTAATGGCTTAAATGGAATGATTGAAAGCTAGTCTTAATCCTTAAGGAATTGGTTTCCATTTCTTCTTTAATGGCTTTCTTCCTTTGATTGGAAGCTAGTCTTAATGCTTAAGGAATTGGATTCTCTTTCTCTTTTAATGGCTTAAATGGAATGATTGAAAGCTAGTCTTAATCCTTAAGGAATTGGTTTCCATTTCTTCTTTAATGGCTTTCTTCCTTTGATTGGAAGCTAGTCTTAATGTTGAAGGAATTGGATTCTCTTTCTCTTTTAATGGCTTAAATGGAATGATTGAAAGCTAGTCTTAATCCTTAAGGAATTGGTTTCCATTTCTTCTTTAATGGCTTTCTTCCTTTGATTGGAAGCTAGTCTTAATGCTTAAGGAATTGGATTCTCTTTCTCTTTTAATGGCTTAAATGGAATGATTGAAAGCTAGTCTTAATCCTTAAGGAATTGGTTTCCATTTCTTCTTTAATGGCTTTCTTCCTTTGATTGGAAGCTAGTCTTAATGCTTAAGGAATTGGATTCTATTTATTTTTATTGGCTTAAATGGAATGATTGAAAGCTAGTCTTAATCCATAAGGAATTGGATTCTCTTTCTCTTTTAATGGCTTAAATGGAATGATTGAAAGCTAGTCTTAATCCTTAAGGAATTGGTTTCCATTTCTTCTTTAATGGCTTTCTTCCTTTGATTGGAAGCTAGTCTTAATGCTTAAGGAATTGGATTCTCTTTCTCTTTTAATGGCTTAAATGGAATGATTGAAAGCTAGTCTTAATCCTTAAGGAATTGGTTTCCATTTCTTCTTTAATGGCTTTCTTCCTTTGATTGGAAGCTAGTCTTAATGCTTAAGGAATTGGATTCTATTTCTCTTTTATTGGCTTAAATGGAATGATTGAAAGCTAGTCTTAATCCATAAGGATTTGGATTCTCTTTCTCTTTTAATGGCTTAAATGGAATGATTGAAAGCTAGTCTTAATCCTTAAGGAATTGGTTTCCATTTCTTCTTTAATGGCTTTCTTCCTTTGATTGGAAGCTAGTCTTAATGCTTAAGGAATTGGATTCTCTTTCTCTTTTAATGGCTTAAATGGAATGATTGAAAGCTAGTCTTAATCCTTAAGGAATTGGTTTCCATTTCTTCTTTAATGGCTTTCTTCCTTTGATTGGAAGCTAGTCTTAATGCTTAAGGAATTGGATTCTCTTTCTCTTTTAATGGCTTAAATGGAATGATTGAAAGCTAGTCTTAATCCTTAAGGAATTGGTTTCCATTTCTTCTTTAATGGCTTTCTTCCTTTGATTGGAAGCTAGTCTTAATGCTTAAGGAATTGGATTCTCTTTCTCTTTTAATGGCTTAAATGGAATGATTGAAAGCTAGTCTTAATCCTTAAGGAATTGGTTTCCATTTCTTCTTTAATGGCTTTCTTCCTTTGATTGGAAGCTAGTCTTAGTCCTTACAGAATTTGATTCTCTTTCTTTTTTAATGGCATAAATGGAATGATTGAAAGCTAGTCTTAATCCTTAAGGAATTGGTTTCCATTTCTTCTTTAATGGCTTTCTTCCTTTGATTGGAAGCTAGTCTTAATGCTTAAGGAATTGGATTCTATTTCTAGTCTTAATGGCTTAAATGGAATGATTGAAAGCTAGTCTTAATCCATAAGGAATTGGATTCTCTTTCTCTTTTAATGGCTTAAATGGAATGATTGAAAGCTAGTCTTAATCCTTAAGGAATTGGTTTCCATTTCTTCTTTAATGGCTTTCTTCCTTTGATTGGAAGCTAGTCTTAATGCTTGAGGAATTGGATTCTCTTTCTCTTTTAATGGCTTAAATGGAATGATTGAAAGCTAGTCTTAATCCTTAAGGAATTGGTTTCCATTTCTTCTTTAATGGCTTTCTTCCTTTGATTGGAAGCTAGTCTTAATGCTTAAGGAATTGGATTCTCTTTCTCTTTTAATGGCATAAATGGAATGATTGAAAGCTAGTCTTAATCCTTAAGGAATTGGTTTCCATTTCTTCTTTAATGGCTTTCTTCCTTTGATTGGAAGCTAGTCTTAATGTTAGAATTGGATTCTATTTCTCTTTTAATCGCTTAAATGAAATCATTCAAACCTACTCTTAATCCTTAAGGAATTGGATTCACATTATGCTTTAATGGCTTAAATGGAATGATTGAAAGCTAGTCTTAATCCTTAAGGAATTGGTTTCCATTTCTTCTTTAATGGCTTTCTTCCTTTGATTGGAAGCTAGTCTTAATGCTTAAGGAATTGTATTCTCTTTCTCTTTTAATGGCTTAAATGGAATGATTGAAAGCTAGTCTTAATCCTTAAGGAATTGGTTTCCATTTCTTCTTTAATGGCTTTCTTCCTTTGATTGGAAGCTAGTCTTAATGCTTAAGGAATTGGATTCTCTTTCTCTTTTAATGGCTTAAATGGAATGATTGAAAGCTAGTCTTAATCCTTAAGGAATTGGTTTCCATTTCTTCTTTAATGGCTTTCTTCCTTTGATTGGAAGCTAGTCTTAATGCTTAAGGAATTGGATTCTCTTTCTCTTTTAATGGCTTAAATGGAATGATTGAAAGCTAGTCTTAATCCTTAAGGAATTGGTTTCCATTTCTTCTTTAATGGCTTTCTTCCTTTGAATGGAAGCTAGTCTTAATGCTTAAGGAATTGGATTCTATTTCTTTTTTATTGGCTTCAGTGGAATGATTGAAAGCTAGTCTTAATCCATAAGGAATTGGATTCTCTTTCTCTTTTCATGGCTTAAATGGAATGATTGAAAGCTAGTCTTAATCCTTAAGGAATTGGTTTCCATTTCTTCTTTAATGGCTTTCTTCCTTTGATTGGAAGCTAGTCTTAATGCTTGAAGAATTGTATTCTCTTTCTCTTTTAATGGCTTAAATGGAATGATTGAAAGCTAGTCTTAATCCTTAAGGAATTGGTTTCCATTTCTTCTTTAATGGCTTTCTTCCTTTGATTGGAAGCTAGTCTTAATGCTTAAGGAATTGTATTCTCTTTCTCTTTTAATGGCTTAAATGGAATGATTGAAAGCTAGTCTTAATCCTTAAGGAATTGGTTTCCATTTCTTCTTTAATGGCTTTCTTCCTTTGATTGGAAGCTAGTCTTAATGCTTAAGGAATTGTATTCTCTTTCTCTTTTAATGGCTTAAATGGAATGATTGAAAGCTAGTCTTAATCCTTAAGGAATTGGTTTCCATTTCTTCTTTAATGGCTTTCTTCCTTTGATTGGAAGCTAGTCTTAATGCTTAAGGAATTGGATTCTCTTTCTCTTTTAATGGCATAAATGGAATGATTGAAAGCTAGTCTTAATCCTTAAGGAATTGGTTTCCATTTCTTCTTTAATGGCTTTCTTCCTTTGAAGGGAAGCTAGTCTTAATGCTAAAGGAATTGGATTCTATTTCTAGTCTTATTGGCTTCAGTGGGATGATTGAAAGCTAGTCTTAATCCATAAGGAATTGGATTCTCTTTCTCTTTTAATGGCTTAAATGGAATGATTGAAAGCTAGTCTTAATCCTTAAGGAATTGGTTTCCATTTCTTCTTTAATGGCTTTCTTCCTTTGATTGGAAGCTAGTCTTAATGCTGAAGGAATTGTATTCTCTTTCTCTTTTAATGGCTTAGATGGAATGATTGAAAGCTAGTCTTAATCCTTAAGGAATTGGTTTCCATTTCTTCTTTAATGGCTTTCTTCCTTTGATTGGAAGCTAGTCTTAATGCTTAAGGAATTGTATTCTCTTTCTCTTTTAATGGCTTAAATGGAATGATTGAAAGCTGGTCTTAATCCTTAGGGGATAGGTTTCCATTTCTTCTTTAATGGCTTTCTTCCTTTGATTGGAAGCTAGTCTTAATGCTTAAGGAATTGTATTCTCTTTCTCTTTTAATGGCTTAAATGGAATGATTGAAAGCTAGTCTTAATCCTTAAGGAATTGGTTTCCATTTCTTCTTTAATGGCTTTCTTCCTTTGATTGGAAGCTAGTCTTAATGCTTAAGGAATTGGATTCTCTTTCTCTTTTAATGGCATAAATGGAATGATTGAAAGCTAGTCTTAATTAATCCTTAAGGAATTGATTTCCATTTCTTCTTTAATGGCTTTCTTCATTTGATTGGAAACTAGTCTTAATGCTTAACGAATTACATTCTCTTTCTCTTTTAATGGCTTAAATGGAATGATTGAAAGCTAGTCTTAATCCTTAAGGAATTGGTTTCCATTTCTTCTTTAATGGCTTTCTTCCTTTGATTGGAAGCTAGTCTTAATGTCTAAGGAATGGATTCTCTTTCTCTTTTAATGGCTTAAATGGAATGATTGAAAGCTAGTCTTAATCCTTAAGGAATTGGTTTCCATTTCTTCTTTAATGGCTTTCTTCCTTTGATTGGAAGCTAGTCTTAATGCTTAAGGAATTGGATTCTCTTTCTCTTTTAATGGCATAAATGGAATGATTGAAAGCTAGTCTTAATCCTTAAGGAATTAGTTTCCATTTCTTCTTTAATGGCTTTCTTCCTTTGAAGGGAAGCTAGTCTTAATGCTTAAGGAATTGGATTCTATTTCTAGTCTTATTGGCTTCAGTGGAATGATTGAAAGCTAGTCTTAATCCATAAGGAATTGGATTCTCTTTCTCTTTTAATGGCTTAAATGGAATGATTGAAAGCTAGTCTTAATCCTTAAGGAATTGGTTTCCATTTCTTCTTTAATGGCTTTCTTCCTTTGATTGGAAGCTAGTCTTAATGCTTAAAGAATTGTATTCTCTTTCTCTTTTAATGGCTTAAATGGAATGATTGAAAGCTAGTGTTAATCCTTAAAGAATTGGTGTCCATTTCTTCTTTAATGGCTTTCTTCCTTTGATTGGAAGCTAGTCTTAATGCTTAAGGAATTGGATTCTCTTTCTCTTTTAATGGCTTAAATGGAATGATTGAAAGCTAGTCTTAATCCTTAAGGAATTGGTTTCCATTTCTTCTTTAATGGCTTTCTTCCTTTGAAGGGAAGCTAGTCTTAATGCTTAAGGAATTGGATTCTATTTCTAGTCTTATTGGCTTCAGTGGAATGATTGAAAGCTAGTCTTAATCCATAAGGAATTGGATTCTCTTTCTCTTTTAATGGCTTAAATGGAATGATTGAAAGCTAGTCTTAATCCTTAAGGAATTGGTTTCCATTTCTTCTTTAATGGCTTTCTTCCTTTGATTGGAAGCTAGTCTTAATGCTTAAGGAATTGGATTCTCTTTCTCTTTTAATGGCTTAAATGGAATGATTGAAAGCTAGTCTTAATCCTTAAGGAATTGGTTTCCATTTCTTCTTTAATGGCTTTCTTCCTTTGATTGGAAGCTAGTCTTAATGCTTAAGGAATTGGATTCTCTTTCTCTTTTAATGGCTTAAATGGAATGATTGAAAGCTAGTCTTAATCCTTAAGGAATTGGTTTCCATTTCTTCTTTAATGGCTTTCTTCCTTTGATTGGAAGCTAGTCTTAATGCTTGAGGAACTGGATTCTCTTCCTCTTTTAATGGCTTAAATGGAATGATTGAAAGCCAGTCTTAATCCTTAAGGAATTGGTTTCCATTTCTTCTTTAATGGCTTTCTTCCTTTGATTGGAAGCTAGTCTTAATGCTTAAGGAATTGGATTCTCTTTCTCTTTTAATGGCATAAATGGAATGATTGAAAGCTAGTCTTAATCCTTAAGGAATTGGTTTCCATTTCTTCTTTAATGGCTTTCTTCCTTTGAAGGGAAGCTAGTCTTAATGCTAAAGGAATTGGATTCTATTTCTAGTCTTATTGGCTTCAGGGGAATGATTGAAAGCTAGTCTTAATCCATAAGGAATTGGATTCTCTTTCTCTTTTAATGGCTTAAATGGAATGATTGAAAGCTAGTCTTAATCCTTAAGGAATTGGTTTCCATTTCTTCTTTAATGGCTTTCTTCCTTTGATTGGAAGCTAGTCTTAATGCTTAAGGAATTGTATTCTCTTTCTCTTTTAATGGCTTAAATGGAATGATTGAAAGCTAGTCTTAATCCTTAAGGAATTGGTTTCCATTTCTTCTTTAATGGCTTTCTTCCTTTGATTGGAAGCTAGTCTTAATGCTTAAGGAATTGGATCTTCTTTCTCTTTTAATGGCTTAAATGGAATGATTGAAAGCTAGTCTTAATCCTTAAGGAATTGGTTTCCATTTCTTCTTTAATGGCTTTCTTCCTTTGATTGGAAGCTAGTCTTAATGCTTAAGGAATTGGATTCTCTTTCTCTTTTAATGGCTTAAATGGAATGATTGAAAGCTAGTCTTAATCCTTAAGGAATTGGTTTCCATTTCTTCTTTAATGGCTTTCTTCCTTTGATTGGAAGCTAGTCTTAATGCTTAAGGAATTGGATTCCCTTTCTCTTTTAATGGCTAAAATGGAATGATTGATAGCTAGTCTTAATCCTTAAGGAATTGGTTTCCATTTCTTCTTTAATGGCTTTCTTCCTTTGATTGGAAACTAGTCTTAATGCTTAACAAATTAGATTCTCTTTCTCTTTTAATGGCTTAATTGGAATGATTGAAAGCAGGTCTTAATCCACAGGGAATTGGTTTTCATTTCTTTTTTAATGGCTTTCTTCCTTTGATTGGAAGCTAGTCTTAATGCGTAGGGAATTGGATTCTCTTTCTCTTTTAATGGCTTAAATGGAATGATTGAAAGCTAGTCTTAATCCTTAAGGAATTGGTTTCCATTTCTTCTTTAATGGCTTTCTTCCTTTGATTGGAAGCTAGTCTTAATGCTTGAGGAATTGGATTCTCTTTCTCTTTTAATGGCTTAAATGGAATGATTGAAAGCTAGTCTTAATCCTTAAGGAATTGGTTTCCATTTCTTCTTCAATGGCTTTCTTCCTTTGATTGGAAGCTAGTCTTAATGCTTAAGGAATTGGATTCTCTTTCTCTTTTAATGGCATAAATGGAATGATTGAAAGCTAGTCTTAATCCTTAAGGAATTGGTTTCCATTTCTTCTTTAATGGCTTTCTTCCTTTGATTGGAAGCTAGTCTTAATGCTTAAGGAATTGGATTCTCTTTCTCTTTTAATGGCTTAAATGGAATGATTGAAAGCTAGTCTTAATCCTTAAGGAATTGGTTTCCATTTCTTCTTTAATGGCTTTCTTCCTTTGATTGGAAGCTAGTCTTAATGCTTAAGGAATTGGATTCTCTTTCTATTTTAATGGCTTAAATGGAATGATTGAAAGCTAGTCTTAATCCTTAAGGAATTGGTTTCCATTTCTTCTTTAATGGCTTTCTTCCTTTGATTGGAAGCTAGTCTTAATGCTTAAGGAATTGGATTCTCTTTCTCTTTTAATGGCATAAATGGAATGATTGAAAGCTAGTCTTAATCCTTAAGGAATTGGTTTCCATTTCTTCTTTAATGGCTTTCTTCCTTTGAAGGGAAGCTAGTCTTAATGCTAAAGGAATTGGATTCTATTTCTAGTCTTATTGGCTTCAGTGGGATGATTGAAAGCTAGTCTTAATCCATAAGGAATTGGATTCTCTTTCTTTTTTAATGGCTTAAATGGAATGATTGAAAGCTAGTCTTAATCCTTAAGGAATTGGTTTCCATTTCTTCTTTAATGGCTTTCTTCCTTTGATTGGAAGCTAGTCTTAATGCTTTAGGAATTGTATTCTCTTTCTCTTTTAATGGCTTAAATGGAATGATTGAAAGCTGGTCTTAATCCTTAAGGAATTGGTTTCCATTTCTTCTTTAATGGCTTTCTTCCTTTGATTGGAAGCTAGTCTTAATGCTTAAGGAATTGTATTCTCTTTCTCTTTTAATGGCTTAAATGGAATGATTGAAAGCTAGTCTTAATCCTTAAGGAATTGGTTTCCATTTCTTCTTTAATGGCTTTCTTCCTTTGATTGGAAGCTAGTCTTAATGCTTAAGGAATTGGATTCTCTTTCTCTTTTAATGGCTTAAATGGAATGATTGAAAGCTAGTCTTAATCCTTAAGGAATTGGTTTCCATTTCTTCTTTAATGGCTTTCTTCCTTTGATTGGAAGCTAGTCTTAATGCTTAAGGAATTGGATTCTCTTTAATGGCTTAAATGGAATGATTGAAAGCTAGTCTTAATCCTTAAGGAATTGGTTTCCATTTCTTCTTTAATGGCTTTCTTCCTTTGATTGAAAGCTAGTCTTAATGCTTAAGGAATTGGATTCTCTTTCTCTTTTAATGGCTTAAATGGAATGATTGAAAGCTAGTCTGAATCCTTAAGGAATTGGTTTCCATTTCTTCTTTAATGGCTTTCTTCCTTTGATTGGAAGGTAGTCTTCATGCTTGAGGAATTGGATTCTCTTCCTATTTTAGTGGCTTAAATGGAATGATTGAAAGCCAGTCTTAATCCTTAAGGAATTGGTTTCCATTTCTTCTTTAATGGCTTTCTTCCTTTGATTGGAAGCTAGTCTTAATGCTTAAGGAATTGGATTCTCTTTCTCTTTTAATGGCATAAATGGAATGATTGAAAGCTAGTCTTAATCCTTCAGGAATTCGTTTCCATTTCTTCTTTAATGGCTTTCCTCCTTTGAATGGAAGCTAGTCTTAATGCTTAAGGATTTGCATTCTATTTCTTTTTTATTGGCTTCAATGGAATGAGTGAAAGCTAGTCTTAATCCATAAGGAATTGGATTCTCTTTCTCTTTTCATGGCTTAAATGGAATGATTGAAAGCTAGTCTTAATCCTTAAGGAATTGGTTTCCATTTCTTCTTTAATGGCTTTCTTCCTTTGATTGGAAGCTAGTCTTAATGCTGAAGGAATTGTATTCTCTTTCTCTTTTAATGGCTTAAATGGAATGATTGAAAGCTAGTCTTAATCCTTAAGGAATTGGTTTCCATTTCTTCTTTAATGGCTTTCTTCCTTTGATTGGAAGCTAGTCTTAATGCTTAAGGAATTGTATTCTCTTTCTCTTTTAATGGCTTAAATGGAATGATTGAAAGCTAGTCTTAATCCTTAAGGAATTGGTTTCCATTTCTTCTTTAATGGCTTTCTTCCTTTGATTGGAAGCTAGTCTTAATGCTTAAGGAATTGGATTCTCTTTCTCTTTTAATGGCTTAAATGGAATGATTGAAAGCTAGTCTTAATCCTTAAGGAATTGGTTTCCATTTCTTCTTTAATGGCTTTCTTCCTTTGATTGGAAGCTAGTCTTAATGCTTAAGACATTGGATTCTCTTTCTCTTTTAATGGCTTAAATGGAATGATTGAAAGCTAGTCTTAATCCTTAAGGAATTGGTTTCCATTTCTTCTTTAATGGCTTTCTTCCTTTGATTGGAAGCTAGTCTTAATGCTTAAGGAATTGGATTCTCTTTCTCTTTTAATGGCTTAAATGGAATGATTGAAAGCTAGTCTTAATCCATAAGGAATTGGTTTCCATTTCTTCTTTAATGGCTTTCTTCCTTTGATTGGAAGCTAGTCTTAATGCTTAAGGAATTGGATTCTCTTTCTCTTTTAATGGCTTAAATGGAATGATTGAAAGCTAGTCTTAATCCATAAGGAATTGGTTTCCATTTCTTCTTTAATGGCTTTCTTCCTTTGATTGGAAGCTAGTCTTAATGCTTAAGGAATTGGATTCTCTTTCTCTTTTAATGGCTTAAATGGAATGATTGAAAGCTAGTCTTAATCCTTAAGGAATTGGTTTCCATTTCTTCTTTAATGGCTTTCTTCCTTTGAAAGGAAGCTAGTCTTAATGCTTAAGGAATTGGATTCTCTTTCTATTTTAATGGCTTAAATGGAATGATTGAAAGCTAGTCTGAATCCTTAAGGAATTGGTTTCCATTTCTTCTTTAATGGCTTTCTTCCTTTCATTGGAAGCTAGTCTTAATGCTTAAGGAATTGGAT
>CM062529.1:39676006-39693464 GCA_031439595.1 Pterocarpus santalinus | reverse complement strand
TCTTCCTTTGATTGGAAGCTAGTCTTAATGCTTAAGGAATTGGATTCTCTTTCTCTTTTAATGGCTTAAATGGAATGATTGAAAGCTAGTCTTAATCCTTAAGGAATTGGTTTCCATTTCTTCTTTAATGGCTTTCTTCCTTTGATTGGTAACTAGTCTTAATGCTTAACCAATTGGATTCTCTTTCTCTTTAATGGCTTAAATGGAATGATTGAAAGCTAGTCTTAATCCTTAAGGAATTGGTTTCCATTTCTTCTTTAATGGCTTTCTTCCTTTGATTGGAAGCTAGTCTTAATGCTTAAGGAATTGGATTCTCTTTCTCTTTTAATGGCTTAAATGGAATGATTGAAAGCTAGTCTTAATCCTTAAGGAATTGGTTTCCATTTCTTCTTTAATGGCTTTCTTCCTTTGATTGGAAGCTAGTCTTAATGCTTAAGGAATTGGATTCTCTTTCTCTTTTAATGGCTTAAATGGAATGATTGAAAGCTAGTCTTAATCCTTAAGGAATTGGTTTCCATTTCTTCTTTAATGGCTTTCTTCCTTTGATTGGAAGCTAGTCTTAATGCTTAAGGAATTGGATTCTCTTTCTCTTTTAATGGCTTAAATGGAATGATTGAAAGCTAGTCTTAATCCTTAAGGAATTGGTTTCCATTTCTTCTTTAATGGCTTTCTTCCTTTGATTGGAAGCTAGTCTTAATGCTTAAGGAATTGGATTCTCTTTCTCTTTTAATGGCTTAAATGGAATGATTGAAAGCTAGTCTTAATCCTTAAGGAATTGGTTTCCATTTCTTCTTTAATGGCTTTCTTCCTTTGATTGGAAGCTAGTCTTAATGCTTAAGGAATTGGATTCTCTTTCTCTTTTAATGGCTTAAATGGAATGATTGAAAGCTAGTCTTAATCCTTAAGGAATTGGTTTCCATTTCTTCTTTAATGGCTTTCTTCCTTTGATTGGAAGCTAGTCTTAATGCTTAAGGAATTGGATTCTCTTTCTCTTTTAATGGCTTAAATGGAATGATTGAAAGCTAGTCTTAATCCTTAAGGAATTGGTTTCCATTTCTTCTTTAATGGCTTTCTTCCTTTGATTGGAAGCTAGTCTTAATGCTTAAGGAATTGGATTCTCTTTCTCTTTTAATGGCTTAAATGGAATGATTGAAAGCTAGTCTGAATCCTTAAGGAATTGGTTTCCATTTCTTCTTTAATGGCTTTCTTCCTTTGATTGGAAGCTAGTCTTAATGCTTAAGGAATTGGATTCTCTTTCTCTTTTAATGGCTTAAATCGAATGATTGAAAGCTAGTCTTAATCCTTAAAGAATTGGTTTCCATTTCTTCTTCAATGGCTTTCTTCCGTTGATTGGAAGCTAGTCTTAATGCTTAAGGAATTGGATTCTCTTTCTCTTTTAATGGCTTAAATGGAATGATTGAAAGCTAGTCTTAATCCTTAAGGAATTGGTTTCCATTTCTTCTTTAATGGCTTTCTTCCTTTGATTGGAAGCTAGTCTTAATGCTTAAGGAATTGGATTCTCTTTCTCTTTTAATGGCTTAAATGGAATGATTGAAAGCTAGTCTTAATCCTTAAGGAATTGGTTTCCATTTCTTCTTTAATGGCTTTCTTCCTTTGATTGGAAGCTAGTCTTAATGCTTAAGGAATTGGATTCTCTTTCTCTTTTAATGGCTTAAATGGAATGATTGAAAGCTAGTCTTAATCCTTAAGGAATTGGTTTCCATTTCTTCTTTAATGGCTTTCTTCCTTTGATTGGAAGCTAGTCTTAATGCTTAAGGAATTGGATTCTCTTTCTCTTTTAATGGCTTAAATGGAATGATTGAAAGCTAGTCTTAATCCTTAAGGAATTGGTTTCCATTTCTTCTTTAATGGCTTTCTTCCTTTGATTGGAAGCTAGTCTTAATGCTTAAGGAATTGGATTCTCTTTCTCTTTTAATGGCTTAAATGGAATGATTGAAAGCTAGTCTTAATCCTTAAGGAATTGGTTTCCATTTCTTCTTTAATGGCTTTCTTCCTTTGATTGGAAGCTAGTCTTAATGCTTAAGGAATTGGATTCTCTTTCTCTTTTAATGGCTTAAATGGAATGATTGAAAGCTAGTCTTAATCCTTAAGGAATTGGTTTCCATTTCTTCTTTAATGGCTTTCTTCCTTTGATTGGAAGCTAGTCTTAATGCTTAAGGAATTGGATTCTCTTTCTCTTTTAATGGCTTAAATGGAATGATTGAAAGCTAGTCTTAATCCTTAAGGAATTGGTTTCCATTTCTTCTTTAATGGCTTTCTTCCTTTGATTGGAAGCTAGTCTTAATGCTTAAGGAATTGGATTCTCTTTCTCTTTTAATGGCTTAAATGGAATGATTGAAAGCTAGTCTTAATCCTTAAGGAATTGGTTTCCATTTCTTCTTTAATGGCTTTCTTCCTTTGATTGGAAGCTAGTCTTAATGCTTAAGGAATTGGATTCTCTTTCTCTTTTAATGGCTTAAATGGAATGATTGAAAGCTAGTCTTAATCCTTAAGGAATTGGTTTCCATTTCTTCTTTAATGGCTTTCTTCCTTTGATTGGAAGCTAGTCTTAATGCTTAAGGAATTGGATTCTCTTTCTCTTTTAATGGCTTAAATGGAATGATTGAAAGCTAGTCTTAATCCTTAAGGAATTGGTTTCCATTTCTTCTTTAATGGCTTTCTTCCTTTGATTGGAAGCTAGTCTTAATCCTTAAGGAATTGGATTCTCTTTCTCTTTTAATGGCTTAAATGGAATGATTGAAAGCTAGTCTTAATCCTTAAGGAATTGGTTTCCATTTCTTCTTTAATGGCTTTCTTCCTTTGATTGGAAGCTAGTCTTAATGCTTAAGGAATTGGATTCTCTTTCTCTTTTAATGGCTTAAATGGAATGATTGAAAGCTAGTCTTAATCCTTAAGGAATTGGTTTCCATTTCTTCTTTAATGGCTTTCTTCCTTTGATTGGAAGCTAGTCTTAATGCTTAAGGAATTGGATTCTCTTTCTCTTTTAATGGCTTAAATGGAATGATTGAAAGCTAGTCTTAATCCTTAAGGAATTGGTTTCCATTTCTTCTTTAATGGCTTTCTTCCTTTGATTGGAAGCTAGTCTTAATGCTTAAGGAATTGGATTCTCTTTCTCTTTTAATGGCTTAAATGGAATGATTGAAAGCTAGTCTTAATCCTTAAGGAATTGGTTTCCATTTCTTCTTTAATGGCTTTCTTCCTTTGATTGGAAGCTAGTCTTAATGCTTAAGGAATTGGATTCTCTTTCTCTTTTAATGGCTTAAATGGAATGATTGAAAGCTAGTCTTAATCCTTAAGGAATTGGTTTCCATTTCTTCTTTAATGGCTTTCTTCCTTTGATTGGAAGCTAGTCTTAATGCTTAAGGAATTGTATTCTCTTTCTCTTTTAATGGCTTAAATGGAATGATTGAATGCTAGTCTTAATCCTTAAGGAATTGGTTTCCATTTCTTCTTTAATGGGTTTCTTCCTGTGATTGAAAGCTAGTCTTAATGCTTAAGGAATTGGATTCTATTTCTAGTCTTATTGGCTTGAGTGGAATGATTGAAAGCTAGTCTTAATCCATAAGGAATTGGATTCTCTTTCTCTTTTAATGGCTTAAATGGAATGATTGAAAGCTAGTCTTAATCCTTAAGGAATTGGTTTCCATTTCTTCTTTAATGGCTTTCTTCCTTTGATTGGAAGCTAGTCTTAATGCTTAAAAATTGTATTCTCTTTCTCTTTTAATGGCTTAAATGGAATGATTGAAAGCTAGTCTTAATCCTTAAGGAATTGGTTTCCATTTCTTCTTTAATGGCTTTCTTCTTTTGATTGGAAGCTAGTCTTAATGCTTAGGAATTGTATTCTCTTTCTCTTTTAATGGCTTAAATGGAATGATTGAAAGCTAGTCTTAATCCTTAAGGAATTGGTTTCCATTTCTTCTTTAATGGCTTTCTTCCTTTGATTGGAAGCTAGTCTTAATGTAAGAATTGGATTCTCTTTCTCTTAATGGCTTAAATGGAATGATTGAAAGCTAGTCTTAATCCTTAAGGAATTGGTTTCCATTTCTTCTTTAATGGCTTTCTTCCTTTGATTGGAAGCTAGTCTTAATGCTTAAGGAATTGGATTCTCTTTCTCTTTTAATGGCTTAAATGGAATCATTGAAAGCTAGTCTTAATCCTTAAGGAATTGGTTTCCATTTCTTCTTTAATAGCTTTCTTCCTTTGATTGGAAGCTAGTCTTAATGCTTAAGGAATTGGATTCTCTTTCTCTTTTAATGGCTTAAATGGAATGATTGAAAGCTAGTCTTAATCCTTAAGGAATTGGTTTCCATTTCTTCTTTAATGGCTTTCTTCCTTTGATTGGAAGCTAGTCTTAATGCTTAAGGAATTGGATTCTCTTTCTCTTTTAATGGCTTAAATGGAATGATTGAAAGCTAGTCTTAATCCTTAAGGAATTGGTTTCCATTTCTTCTTTAATGGCTTTCTTCCTTTGATTGGAAGCTAGTCTTAATGCTTAAGGAATTGGATTCTCTTTCTCTTTTAATGGCTTAAATGGAATGATTGAAAGCTAGTCTTAATCCTTAAGGAATTGGTTTCCATTTCTTCTTTAATGGCTTTCTTCCTATGATTGGAAGCTAGTCTTAATGCTTAAGGAATTGTATTCTCTTTCTCTTTTAATGGCTTAAATGGAATGATTGAAAGCTAGTCTTAATCCTTAAGGAATTGGTTTCCATTTCTTCTTTAATGGCTTTCTTCCTTTGATTGGAAGCTAGTCTTAATGCTTAAGGAATTGGATTCTATTTCTAGTCTTATTGGCTTCAGTGGAAAGATTGAAAGCTAGTCTTAATCCACAAGGAATTGGATTCTCTTTCTCTTTTAATGGCTTAAATGGAATGATTGAAAGCTAGTCTTAATCCTTAAGGAATTGGTTTCCATTTCTTCTTTAATGGCTTTCTTCCTTTGATTGGAAGCTAGTCTTAATGCTAAGAATTGGATTCTCTTTCTCTTTTAATGGCTTAAATGGAATGATTGAAAGCTAGTCTTAATCCTTAAGGAATTGGTTTCCATTTCTTCTTTAATAGCTTTCTTCCTTTGATTGGAAGCTAGTCTTAATGCTTAAGGAATTGGATTCTCTTTCTCTTTTAATGGCATAAATGGAATGATTGAAAGCTAGTCTTAATCCTTAAGGAATTGGTTTCCATTTCTTCTTTAATGGCTTTCTTCCTTTGATTGGAAGCTAGTCTTAATGCTAGGAATTGGATTCTCTTTCTCTTTTAATGGCTTAAATGGAATGATTGAAAGCTAGTCTTAATCCTTAAGGAATTGGTTTCCATTTCTTCTTTAATGGCTTTCTTCCTTTGATTGGAAGCTAGTCTTAATGCTTAAGGAATTGGATTCTATTTCTAGTCTTATTGGCTTCAGCGGAATGGTTGAAAGACAGTCTTAATGCTTAAGGAATTGGATTCTCTTTCTCTTTTAATGGCTTAAATGGAATGATTGAAAGCTAGTCTTAATCCTTAAGGAATTGGTTTCCATTTCTTCTTTAATGGCTTTCTTCCTTTGATTGGAAGCTAGTCTTAATGCTTAAGGAATTGTATTCTCTTTCTCTTTTAATGGCTTAAATGGAATGATTGAAAGCTAGTCTTAATCCTTAAGGAATTGGTTTCCATTTCTTCTTTAATGGCTTTCTTCCTTTGATTGGAAGCTAGTCTTAATGCTTGAGGAATTGGATTCTCTTTCTCTTTTAATGGCTTAAATGGAATGATTGAAAGCTAGTCTTAATCCTTAAGGAATTGGTTTCCATTTCTTCTTTAATGGCTTTCTTCCTTTGATTGGAAGCTAGTCTTAATGCTTAAGGAAATTGATTCTCTTTCTCTTTTCATGGCTTAAATGGAATGATTGAAAGCTAGTCTTAATCCTTAAGGAATTGGTTTCCATTTCTTCTTTAATGGCTTTCTTCCTTTGATTGGAAGCTAGTCTTAATGTAAGGAATGGATTCTATTTCTAGTCTTTAATGGCATAAATGGAATGATTGAAAGCTAGTCTTAATCCTTAAGGAATTGGATTCCCTTTCTCTTTTAGTGGCTGAAATGGAATGATTGAAAGCTAGTCTTAATCCTTAAGAATTGGTTTCCATTTCTTCTTTAATGGCTTTCTTCCTTTGATTGGAAGCTAGTCTTAATGCTTAAGGAATTGGATTCTCTTTCTCTTTTAATGGCTTAAATGGAATGATTGAAAGCTAGTCTTAATCCTTAAGGAATTGGTTTCCATTTCTTCTTTAATAGCTTTCTTCCTTTGAAGGGAAGCTAGTCTTAATGCTTAAGGAATTGGATTCTATTTCTAGTCTTATTGGCTTAATTGGAATGATTGAAAGCTAGTCTTAATCCATAAGGAATTGGATTCTCTTTCTCTTTTAATGGCTTAAATGGAATGATTGAAAGCTAGTCTTAATCCTTAAGGAATTGGTTTCCATTTCTTCTTTAATGGCTTTCTTCCTTTGATTGGAAGCTAGTCTTAATGCTTAAGGAATTGTATTCTCTTTCTCTTTTAATGGCTTAAATGGAATGATTGAAAGCTAGTCTTAATCCTTAAGGAATTGGTTTCCATTTCTTCTTTAATGGCTTTCTTCCTTTGATTGGAAGCTAGTCTTAATGCTTAAGGAATTGGATTCTCTTTCTCTTTTAATGGCTTAAATGGAATGATTGAAAGCTAGTCTTAATCCTTAAGGAATTGGTTTCCATTTCTTCTTTAATGGCTTTCTTCCTTTGATTGGAAGCTAGTCTTAATGCTTAAGGAATTGGATTCTCTTTCTCTTTTAATGGCTTAAATGGAATGATTGAAAGCTAGTCTTAATCCTTAAGGAATTGGTTTCCATTTCTTCTTTAATGGTTTTCTTCCTTTGATTGGAAGCTAGTCTTAATGCTTAAGGAATTGGATTCTCTTTCTCTTTTAATGGCTTAAATGGAATGATTGAAAGCTAGTCTTAATCCTTAAGGAATTGGTTTCCATTTCTTCTTTAAAGGCTTTCTTCCTTTGATTGGAAGCTAGTCTTAATGCTTAAGGAATTGTATTCTCTTTCTCTTTTAATGGCTTAAATGGAATGATTGAAAGCTGGTCTTAATCCTTAAGGAATTGGTTTCCATTTCTTCTTTAATGGCTTTCTTCCTTTGAATGGAAGCTAGTCTTAATGCTTAAGGAATTGGATTCTATTTCTTTTTTATTAGCTTCAGTGGAATGATTGAAAGCTAGTCTTAATCCATAAGGAATTGGATTCTCTTTCTCTTTTCATGGCTTAAATGGAATGATTGAAAGCTAGTCTTAATCCTTAAGGAATTGGTTTCCATTTCTTCTTTAATGGCTTTCTTCCTTTGATTGGAAGCTAGTCTTAATGCTTATGGAATTGTATTCTCTTTCTCTTTTAATGGCTTAAATGGAATGATTGAAAGCTAGTCTTAATCCTTAAGGAATTGGTTTCCATTTCTTCTTTAATGGCTTTCTTCCTTTGATTGGAAGCTAGTCTTAATGCTTAAGGAATTGGATTCTATTTCTAGTCTTATTGGCTTCAGTGGAATGATTGAAAGCTAGTCTTAATCCATAAGGAATTGGATTCTCTTTCTCTTTTAATGGCTTAAATGGAATGATTGAAAGCTAGTCTTAATCCTTAAGGAATTGGTTTCCATTTCTTCTTTAATAGCTTTCTTCCTTTGATTGGAAGCTAGTCTTAATGCTTAAGGAATTGGATTCTCTTTCTCTTTTAATGGCTTAAATGGAATGATTGAAAGCTAGTCTTAATCCTTAAGGAATTGGTTTCCATTTCTTCTTTAATGGTTTTCTTCCTTTGAAGGGAAGCTAGTCTTAATGCTTAAGGAATTGGATTCTCTTTCTCTTTTAATGGCTTAAATGGAATGATTGAAAGCTAGTCTGAATCCTTAAGGAATTGGTTTCCATTTCTTCTTTAATGGCTTTCTTCCTTTGATTGGAAGCTAGTCTTAATGCTTAAGGAATTGGATTCTCTTTCTCTTTTAATGGCTTAAATGGAATGATTGAAAGCTAGTCTTAATCCTTAAGGAATTGGTTTCCATTTCTTCTTTAATGGCTTTCTTCCTTTGATTGGAAGCTAGTCTTAATGTAAAGGTTGGATTCTTTTTCTTTTATTGGCTTCAGCGGAATGATTGAAAGCTAGTCTTAATCCATAAGGAATTGGATTCTCTTTCTCTTTTAATGGCTTAAATGGAATGATTGAAAGCTAGTCTTAATCCTTAAGGAATTGGTTTCCATTTCTTCTTTAATGGCTTTCTTCCTTTGATTGGAAGCTAGTCTTAATGCTTAAGGAATTGGATTCTCTTTCTCTTTTAATGGCTTAAATGGAATGATTGAAAGCTAGTCTTAATCCTTAAGGAATTGGTTTCCATTTCTTCTTTAATAGCTTTCTTCCTTTGATTGGAAGCTAGTCTTAATGCTTAAGGAATTGGATTCTCTTTCTCTTTTAATGGCTTAAATGGAATGATTGAAAGCTAGTCTTAATCCTTAAGGAATTGGTTTCCATTTCTTCTTTAATGGCTTTCTTCCTTTGATTGGAAGCTAGTCTTAATGCTTAAGAATTTGGATTCTCTTTCTCTTTTAATGGCTTAAATGGAATGATTGAAAGCTAGTCTTAATCCTTAAGGAATTGGTTTCCATTTCTTCTTTAATGGCTTTCTTCCTTTGATTGGAAGCTAGTCTTAATGCTTAAGGAATTGGATTCTATTTCTAGTCTTTAATGGCTTAAATGGAATGATTGAAAGCTAGTCTTAATCCTTAAGGAATTGCATTCTCTTTCTCTTTTAATGGCTTAAATGGAATGATTGAAAGCTAGTCTTAATCCTTAAGGAATTGGTTTCCATTTCTTCTTTAATGGCTTTCTTCCTTTGATTGGAAGCTAGTCTTAATGCTTAAGGAATTGGATTCTCTTTCTCTTTTAATGGCTTAAATGGAATGATTGAAAGCTAGTCTTAATCCTTAAGGAATTGGTTTCCATTTCTTCTTTAATGCTTTCTTCCTTTGATTGGAAGCTAGTCTTAATGCTTAAGGAATTGGATTCTCTTTCTCTTTTAATGGCTTAAATGTAATGATTGAAAGCTAGTCTTAATTGGGTGGTTTCCATTTCTTCTTTAATGGCTTTCTTCCTTTGATTGGAAAGCTAGTCTTAATCCATAAGGAATTGGATTCTCTTTCTCTTTTAATGGCTTAAATGGAATGATTGAAAGCTAGTCTTAATCCTTAAGGAATTGGTTTCCATTTCTTCTTTAATGGCTTTCTTCCTTTGATTGGAAGCTAGTCTTAATGCTTAAGGAATTGTATTCTCTTTCTCTTTTAATGGCTTAAATGGAATGATTGAAAGCTAGTCTTAATCCTTAAGGAATTGGTTTCCATTTCTTCTTTAATGGCTTTCTTCCTTTGATTGGAAGCTAGTCTTAATGCTTATAAGGAATTGGATTCTCTTTCTCTTTTAATGGCTTAAATGGAATGATTGAAAGCTAGTCTTAATCCTTAAGGAATTGGTTTCCATTTCTTCTTTAATGGCTTTCTTCCTTTGATTGGAAGCTAGTCTTAATGCTTAAGGAATTGGATTCTCTTTCTCTTTTAATGGCTTAAATGGAATGATTGAAAGCTAGTCTTAATCCTTAAGGAATTGGTTTCCATTTCTTCTTTAATAGCTTTCTTCCTTTGATTGGAAGCTAGTCTTAATGCTTAAGGAATTGGATTCTCTTTCTCTTTTAATGGCTTAAATGGAATGATTGAAAGCTAGTCTTAATCCTTAAGGAATTGGTTTCCATTTCTTCTTTAATGGCTTTCTTCCTTTGATTGGAAGCTAGTCTTAATGCTTAAGGAATTGGATTCTCTTTCTCTTTTAATGGCTTAAATGGAATGATTGAAAGCTAGTCTTAATCCTTAAGGAATTGGTTTCCATTTCTTCTTTAATGGCTTTCTTCCTTTGATTGGAAGCTAGTCTTAATGCTTAAGGAATTGGATTCTCTTTCTCTTTTAATGGCTTAAATGGAATGATTGAAAGCTAGTCTTAATCCTTAAGGAATTGGTTTCCATTTCTTCTTTAATGGCTTTCTTCCTTTGATTGGAAGCTAGTCTTAATGCTTAAGGAATTGGATTCTCTTTCTCTTTTAATGGCTTAAATGGAATGATTGAAAGCTAGTCTTAATCCTTAAGGAATTGGTTTCCATTTCTTCTTTAATGGCTTTCTTCCTTTGATTGGAAGCTAGTCTTAATGCTTAAGGAATTGGATTCTCTTTCTCTTTTAATGGCTTAAATGGAATGATTGAAAGCTAGTCTTAATCCTTAAAGAATTGGTTTCCATTTCTTCTTTAATGGCTTTCTTCCTTTGATTGGAAGCTAGTCTTAATGCTTAAGGAATTGGATTCTCTTTCTCTTTTAATGGCTTAAATGGAATGATTGAAAGCTAGTCTTAATCCTTAAGGAATTGGTTTCCATTTCTTCTTTAATGGCTTTCTTCCTTTGATTGGAAGCTAGTCTTAATGCTTAAGGAATTGGATTCTCTTTCTCTTTTAATGGCTTAAATGGAATGATTGAAAGCTAGTCTTAATCCTTAAGGAATTGGTTTCCATTTCTTCTTTAATGGCTTTCTTCCTTTGATTGGAAGCTAGTCTTAATGCTTAAGGAATTGGATTCTCTTTCTCTTTTAATGGCTTAAATGGAATGATTGAAAGCTAGTCTTAATCCTTAAGGAATTGGTTTCCATTTCTTCTTTAATGGCTTTCTTCCTTTGATTGGAAGCTAGTCTTAATGCTTAAGGAATTGGATTCTCTTTCTCTTTTAATGGCTTAAATGGAATGATTGAAAGCTAGTCTTAATCCTTAAGGAATTGGTTTCCATTTCTTCTTTAATGGCTTTCTTCCTTTGATTGGAAGCTAGTCTTAATGCTTAAGGAATTGGATTCTCTTTCCCTTTTAATGGCTTAAATGGAATGATTGAAAGCTAGTCTTAATCCTTAAGGAATTGGTTTCCATTTCTTCTTTAATGGCTTTCTTCCTTTGATTGGAAGCTAGTCTGAATGCTTAAGGAATTGGATTCTCTTTCTCTTTTGATGGCTTAAATGGAATGATTGAAAGCTAGTCTTAATCCTTAAGGAATTGGTTTCCATTTCTTCTTTAATGGCTTTCTTCCTTTGATTGGAAGCTAGTCTTAATGCTTAAGGAATTGGATTCTCTTTCTCTTTTAATGGCTTAAATGGAATGATTGAAAGCTAGTCTTAATCCTTAAGGAATTGGTTTCCATTTCTTCTTTAATGGCTTTCTTCCTTTGATTGGAAGCTAGTCTTAATGCTTAAGGAATTGGATTCTCTTTCTCTTTTAATGGCTTAAATGGAATGATTGAAAGCTAGTCTTAATCCTTAAGGAATTGGTTTCCATTTCTTCTTTAATGGCTTTCTTCCTTTGATTGGAAGCAAGTCTTAATGCTTAAGGAATTGGATTCTCTTTCTCTTTTAATGGCTTAAATGGAACGATTGAAAGCTAGTCATAATCCTTAACGAATTGGTTTCCATTTCTTCTTTAATGGCTTTCTTCCTTTGCTTGGAAGCTAGTCTTAATGCTTAAGGAATTGGATTCTCTTTCTCTTTTAATGGCTTAAATGGAATGATTGAAAGCTAGTCTTAATCCTTAAGGAATTGGTTTCCATTTCTTCTTTAATGGCTTTCTTCCTTTGATTGGAAGCTAGTCTTAATGCTTAAGGAATTGGATTCTCTTTCTCTTTTAATGGCTTAAATGGAATGATTGAAAGCTAGTCTTAATCCTTAAGGAATTGGTTTCCATTTCTTCTTTAATGGCTTTCTTCCTTTGATTGGAAGCTAGTCTTAATGCTTAAGGAATTGGATTCTCTTTCTCTTTTAATGGCTTAAATGGAATGATTGAAAGCTAGTCTTAATCCTTAAGGAATTGGTTTCCATTTCTTCTTTAATGGCTTTCTTCCTTTGATTGGAAGCTAGTCTTAATGCTTAAGGAATTGGATTCTCTTTCTCTTTTAATGGCTTAAATGGAATGATTGAAAGCTAGTCTTAATCCTTAAGGAATTGGTTTCCATTTCTTCTTTAATAGCTTTCTTCCTTTGATTGGAAGCTAGTCTTAATGCTTAAGGAATTGGATTCTCTTTCTCTTTTAATGGCTAAAATGGAATGATTGAAAGCTAGTCTTAATCCTTAAGGAATTGGTTTCCATTTCTTCTTTAATGGCTTTCTTCCTTTGATTGGAAGCTAGTCTTAATGCTTAAGGAATTGGATTCTATTTCTAGTCTTTAATGGAGTGGAATGATTGAAAGCTAGTCTTAATCCATAAGAATTGGATTCTCTTTCTCTTTTAATGGCTTAAATGGAATGATTGAAAGCTAGTCTTAATCCTTAAGGAATTGGTTTCCATTTCTTCTTTAATGGCTTTCTTCCTTTGATTGGAAGCTAGTCTTAATGCTTAAGGAATTGGATTCTCTTTCTCTTTTAATGGCTTAAATGGAATGATTGAAAGCTAGTCTTAATCCTTAAGGAATTGGTTTCCATTTCTTCTTTAATGGCTTTCTTCCTTTGATTGGAAGCTAGTCTTAATGCTTAAGGAATTGGATTCTCTTTCTCTTTTAATGGCTTAAATGGAATGATTGAAAGCTAGTCTTAATCCTTAAGGAATTGGTTTCCATTTCTTCTTTAATGGCTTTCTTCCTTTGATTGGAAGCTAGTCTTAATGCTTAAGGAATTGGATTCTATTTCTACTCTTATTGGCTTCAGTGGAATGATTGAAAGCTAGTCTTAATCCATAAGGAATTGGATTCTCTTTCTCTTTTAATGGCTTAAATGGAATGATTGAAAGCTAGTCTTAATCCTTAAGGAATTGGTTTCCATTTCTTCTTTAATGGCTTTCTTCCTTTGATTGGAAGCTAGTCTTAATGCTTAAGGAATTGGATTCTCTTTCTCTTTTAATGGCTTAAATGGAATGATTGAAAGCTAGTCTTAATCCTTAAGGAATTGGTTTCCATTTCTTCTTTAATGGCTTTCTTCCTTTGATTGGAAGCTAGTCTTAATGCTTAAGGAATTGGATTCTATTTCTAGTCTTATTGGCTTAAATGGAATGATTGAAAGCTAGTCTTAATCCATAAGGAATTGGATTCTCTTTCTCTTTTAATGGCTTAAATGGAATGATTGAAAGCTAGTCTTAATCCTTAAGGAATTGGTTTCCATTTCTTCTTTAATGGCTTTCTTCCTTTGATTGGAAGCTAGTCTTAATGCTTAAGGAATTAGATTCTCTTTCTCTTTTAATGGCTTAAATGGAATGATTGAAAGCTAGTCTTAATCCTCAAGGAATTGGTTTCCATTTCTTCTTTAATGGCTTTCTTCCTTTGATTGGAAGCTAGTCTTAATGCTTAAGGAATTGGATTCTCTTTCTCTTTTAATGGCTTAAATGGAATGATTGAAAGCTAGTCTTAATCCTTAAGGAATTGGTTTCCATTTCTTCTTTAATGGCTTTCTTCCTTTGATTGGAAGCTAGTCTTAATGCTTAAGGAATTGGATTCTCTTTCTCTTTTAATGGCTTAAATGGAATGATTGAAAGCTAGTCTTAATCCTTAAGGAATTGGTTTCCATTTCTTCTTTAATGGCTTTCTTCCTTTGATTGGAAGCTAGTCTTAATGCTTAAGGAATTGGATTCTATTTCTAGTCTTATTGGCTTCAGTGGAATGATTGAAAGCTAGTCTTAATCCATAAGGAATTGGATTCTCTTTCTCTTTTAATGGCTTAAATGGAATGATTGAAAGCTAGTCTTAATCCTTAAGGAATTGGTTTCCATTTCTTCTTTAATGGCTTTCTTCCTTTGATTGGAAGCTAGTCTTAATGCTTAAGGAATTGTATTCTCTTTCTCTTTTAATGGCTTAAATGGAATGATTGAAAGCTAGTCTTAATCCTTAAGGAATTGGTTTCCATTTCTTCTTTAATGGCTTTCTTCCTTTGATTGGAAGCTAGTCTTAATGCTTAAGGAATTGGATTCTCTTTCTCTTTTAATGGCTTAAATGGAATGATTGAAAGCTAGTCTTAATCCTTAAGGAATTGGTTTCCATTTCTTCTTTAATGGCTTTCTTCCTTTGATTGGAAGCTAGTCTTAATGCTTAAGGAATTGGATTCTCTTTCTCTTTTAATGGCTTAAATGGAATGATTGAAAGCTAGTCTTAATCCTTAAGGAATTGGTTTCCATTTCTTCTTTAATGGCTTTCTTCCTTTGATTGGAAGCTAGTCTTAATGCTTAAGGAATTGGATTCTATTTATTTTTATTGGCTTCAGTGGAATGATTGAAAGCTAGTCTTAATCCATAAGGAATTGGATTCTCTTTCTCTTTTAATGGCTTAAATGGAATGATTGAAAGCTAGTCTTAATCCTTAAGGAATTGGTTTCCATTTCTTCTTTAATGGCTTTCTTCCTTTGATTGGAAGCTAGTCTTAATGCTTAAGGAATTGTATTCTCTTTCTCTTTTAATGGCTTAAATGGAATGATTGAAAGCTAGTCTTAATCCTTAAGGAATTGGTTTCCATTTCTTCTTTAATGGCTTTCTTCCTTTGATTGGAAGCTAGTCTTAATGCTTAAGGAATTGGATTCTCTTTCTCTTTTAATGGCTTAAATGGAATGATTGAAAGCTAGTCTTAATCCTTAAGGAATTGGTTTCCATTTCTTCTTTAATGGCTTTCTTCCTTTGATTGGAAGCTAGTCTTAATGCTTAAGGAATTGGATTCTCTTTCTCTTTTAATGGCTTAAATGGAATGATTGAAAGCTAGTCTTAATCCTTAAAGAATTGGTTTCCATTTCTTCTTTAATGGCTTTCTTCCTTTGATTGGAAGCTAGTCTTAATGCTTAAGGAATTGGATTCTCTTTCTCTTTTAATGGCATAAATGGAATGATTGAAAGCTAGTCTTAATCCTTAAGGAATTGGTTTCCATTTCTTCTTTAATGGCTTTCTTCCTTTGATTGGAAGCTAGTCTTAATGCTTGAGGAATTGGATTCTCTTCCTCTTGTATTGGCTTAAATGGAATGATTGAAAGCTAGTCTTAATCCATAAGGAATTGGATTCTCTTTCTCTTTTAATGGCTTAAATGGAATGATTGAAAGCTAGTCTTAATCCTTAAGGAATTGGTTTCCATTTCTTCTTTAATGGCTTTCTTCCTTTGATTGGAAGCTAGTCTTAATGCGTAAGGAATTGGATTCTCTTTCTCTTTTAATGGCTTAAATGGAATGATTGAAAGCTAGTCTTAATCCTTAAGGAATTGGTTTCCATTTCTTCTTTAATGGCTTTCTTCCTTTGATTGGAAGCTAGTCTTAATGCTTAAGGAATTGGATTCTCTTTCTCTTTTAATGGCTTAAATGGAATGATTGAAAGCTAGTCGTAATCGCTAAGGAATTGGTTTCCATTTCTTCTTTAATGGCTTTCTTCCTTTGATTGGAAGCTAGTCTTAATGCTTAAGGAATTGGATTCTATTTCTCTTTTAATGGCTTAAATGGAATGATTGGAAGCTAGTCTTAATCCTTAAGGAATTGGATTCTCTTTCTCTTTTAATGGCTTAAATGGAATGATTGAAAGCTAGTCTTAATCCTTAAGGAATTGGTTTCCATTTCTTCTTTAATGGCTTTCTTCCTTTGATTGGAAGCTAGTCTTAATCCTTAAGGAATTGGTTTCCATTTCTTCTTTAATGGCTTCAGTGGAATGATTGAAAGCTAGTCTTAATCCATAAGGAATTGGATTCTCTTTCTCTTTTAATGGCTTAAATGGAATGATTGAAAGCTAGTCTTAATCCTTAAGGAATTGGTTTCCATTTCTTCTTTAATAGCTTTCTTCCTTTGATTGGAAGCTAGTCTTAATGCTTAGGAAATGTATTCTCTTTCTCTTTTAATGGCTTAAATGGAATGATTGAAAGCTAGTCTTAATCCTTAAGGAATTGGTTTCCATTTCTTCTTTAATGGCTTTCTTCCTTTGATTGGAAGCTAGTCTTAATGCTTAAGGAATTGGATTCTCTTTCTCTTTTAATGGCATAAATGGAATGATTGAAAGCTAGTCTTAATCCTTAAGGAATTGGTTTCCATTTCTTCTTTAATGGCTTTCTTCCTTTGATTGGAAGCTAGTCTTAATGCTTAAGGTGGATTCTATTTCTCTTTTGGCTTAAATGGAATGATTGAAAGCTAGTCTTAATCCATAAGAATTGGATTCTCTTTCTCTTTTAATGGCTTAAATGGAATGATTGAAAGCTAGTCTTAATCCTTAAGGAATTGGTTTCCATTTCTTCTTTAATGGCTTTCTTCCTTTGATTGGAAGCTAGTCTTAATGCTTAAGGAATTGGATTCTCTTTCTCTTTTAATGGCTTAAATGGAATGATTGAAAGCTAGTCTTAATCCTTAAGGAATTGGTTTCCATTTCTTCTTTAATGGCTTTCTTCCTTTGATTGGAAGCTAGTCTTAATGCTTAAGGAATTGGATTCTATTTCTAGTCTTATGGAATGATTGAAAGCTAGTCTTAATCCATAAGGAATTGGATTCTCTTTCTCTTTTAATGGCTTAAATGGAATGATTGAAAGCTAGTCTTAATCCTTAAGGAATTGGTTTCCATTTCTTCTTTAATGGCTTTCTTCCTTTGATTGGAAGCTAGTCTTAATCGTTAAGGAATTGTATTCTCTTTCTCTTTTAATGGCTTAAATGGAATGATTGAAAGCTAGTCTTAATCCTTATAGAATTGGTTTCCATTTCTTCTTTAATGGCTTTCTTCCTTTGATTGGAAGCTAGTCTTAATGCGTAAGGAATTGGATTCTCTTTCTCTTTTAATGGCTTAAATGGAATGATTGAAAGCTAGTCTTAATCCTTAAGGAATTGGTTTCCATTTCTTCTTTAATGGCTTTCTTCCTTTGATTGGAAGCTAGTCTTAATGCTTAAGGAATTGGATTCTCTTTCTCTTTTAATGGCTTAAATGGAATGATTGAAAGCTAGTCTTAATCCTTAAGGAATTGGTTTCCATTTCTTCTTTAATGGCTTTCTTCCTTTGATTGGAAGCTAGTCTTAATGCTTAAGGAATTGGATTCTCTTTCTCTTTTAATGGCTTAAATGGAATGATTGAAAGCTAGTCTTAATCCTTAAGGAATTGGTTTCCATTTCTTCTTTAATGGCTTTCTTCCTTTGATTGGAAGCTAGTCTTAATGCTTAAGGAATTGGATTCTCTTTCTCTTTTAATGGCTTAAATGGAATGATTGAAAGCTAGTCTTAATCCTTAAGGAATTGGTTTCCATTTCTTCTTTAATGGCTTTCTTCCTTTGAATGGAAGCTAGTCTTAATGCTTAAGGAATTGGATTCTATTTCTTTTTTATTGGCTTCTGTGGAATGATTGAAAGCTAGTCTTAATCCATAAGGAATTGGATTCTCTTTCTCTTTTAATGGCTTAAATGG
>CM062529.1:39646692-39675506 GCA_031439595.1 Pterocarpus santalinus | reverse complement strand
GGAAGCTAGTCTTAATGCTTGAGGAATTGGATTCTCTTCCTCTTTTAATGGCTTAAATGGAATGATTGAAAGCTAGTCTTAATCCTTAAGGAATTCGTTTCCATTTCTTCTTTAATGGCTTTCTTCCTTTGATTGGAAGCTAGTCTTAATGCTTAAGGAATTGGATTCTATTTCTCTTTTATTGGCTTCAGTGGAATGATTGAAAGCTAGTCTTAATCCATAAGGAATTGGATTCTCTTTCTCTCTTAATGGCTTAAATGGAATGATTTAAAGCTAGTCCTAATCCTTAAGGAATTGGTTTCCATTTCTTCTCTAATGGCCTTCTTCCTTTGATTGGAAGCTAGTCTTAATGCTTAAGGAATTGGATTCTCTTTCTCTTTTAATGGCTTAAATGGAATGATTGAAAGCTAGTCTTAATCCTTGAGGAATTGGTTTCCATTTCTTCTTTAATGGCTTTCTTCCTTTGATTGGAAGGTAGTCTTAATGCTTGAGGAATTGGATTCTCTTCCTCTTTTAATGGCTTAAATGGAATGATTGAAAGCCAGTCTTAATCCTGAAGGAATTGGTTTCCATTTCTTCTTTAATGGCTTTCTTCCTTTGATTGGAAGCTAGTCTTAATGCTTAAGGAATTGGATTCTCTTTCTCTTTTAATGGCTTAAATGGAATGATTGAAAGCTAGTCTTAATCTTTAAGGAATTGGTTTCCATTTCTTCTTTAATGGCTTTCTTCCTTTGATTGGAAGCTAGTCTTAATGCTTGAGGAATTGGATTCTCTTCCTCTTTTAATGGCTTAAATGGAATGATTGAAAGCCAGTCTTAATCCTTAAGGAATTGGTTTCCATTTCTTCTTTAATGGCTTTCTTCCTTTGATTGGAAGCTAGTCTTAATGCTTAAGGAATTGGATTCTCTTTCTCTTTTAATGGCATAAATGGAATGATTGAAAGCTAGTCTTAATCCTTAAGGAATTGGTTTCCATTTCTTCTTTAATGGCTTTCTTCCTTTGATTGGAAGCTAGTCTTAATGCTTAAGGAATTGGATTCTATTTCTCTTTTATTGGCTTCAGTGGAATGATTGAAAGCTAGTCTTAATCCATAAGGAATTGGATTCTCTTTCTCTCTTAATGGCTTAAATGGAATGATTGAAAGCTAGTCCTAATCCTTAAGGAATTGGTTTCCATTTCTTCTCTAATGGCCTTCTTCCTGTGATTGGAAGCTAGTCTTAATGCTTAAGGAATTGGATTCTCTTTCTCTTTTAATGGCTTAAATGGAATGATTGAAAGCTAGTCTTAATCCTGAAGGAATTGGTTTCCATTTCTTCTTTAATGGCTTTCTTCCTTTGATTGGAAGCTAGTCTTAACGCTTAAGGAATTGGATTCTCTTTCTCTTTTAATGGCTTAAATGGAATGATTGAAAGCTAGTCTTAATCTTTAAGGAATTGGTTTCCATTTCTTCTTTAATGGCTTTCTTCCTTTGATTGGAAGGTAGTCTTAATGCTTGAGGAATTGGATTCTCTTTCTCTTTTAATGGCTTAAATGGAATGATTGAAAGCTAGTCTTAATCCTCAGAGAATTGGTTTCCATTTCTTCTTTAATGGCTTTCTTCCTTTGATTGGAAGCTAGTCTTAATGCATGGAATTGGATTCTCTTTCTCTTTTAATGGCTTAAATGGAATGATTGAAAGCTAGTCTTAATCCTTAAGGAATTGGTTTCCATTTCTTCTTTAATGGCTTTCTTCCTTTGATTGGAAGCTAGTCTTAATGCTTAAGGAATTGGATTCTCTTTCTCTTTTAATGGCTTAAATGGAATGATTGAAAGCTAGTCTTAATCCTTAAGGAATTGGTTTCCATTTCTTCTTTAATGGCTTTCTTCCTTTGATTGGAAGCTAGTCTTAATGCTTAAGGAATTGGATTCTCTTTCTCTTTTAATGGCTTAAATGGAATGATTGAAAGCTAGTCTTAATCCTTAAGGAATTGGTTTCCATTTCTTCTTTAATGGCTTTCTTCCTTTGATTGGAAGCTAGTCTTAATGCTTAAGGAATTGGATTCTCTTTCTCTTTTAATGGCTTAAATGGAATGATTGAAAGCTAGTCTTAATCCTTGAGGAATTGGTTTCCATTTCTTCTTTAATGGCTTTCTTCCTTTGATTGGAAGCTAGTCTTAATGCTTGAGGAATTGGATTCTCTTCCTCTTTTAATGGCTTAAATGGAATGATTGAAAGCCAGTCTTAATCCTTAAGGAATTGGTTTCCATTTCTTCTTTAATGGCTTTCTTCCTTTGATTGGAAGCTAGTCTTAATGCTTAAGGAATTGGATTCTCTTTCTCTTTTAATGGCTTAAATGGAATGATTGAAAGCTAGTCTTAATCCTTAAGGAATTGGTTTCCATTTCTTCTTTAATGGCTTTCTTCCTTTGATTGGAAGGTAGTCTTCATGCTTGAGGAATTGGATTCTCTTCCTCTTTTAGTGGCTTAAATGGAATGATTGAAAGCCAGTCTTAATCCTTAAGGAATTGGTTTCCATTTCTTCTTTAATGGCTTTCTTCCTTTGATTGGAAGCTAGTCTTAATGCTTAAGGAATTGGATTCTCTTTCTCTTTTAATGGCATAAATGGAATGATTGAAAGCTAGTCTTAATCCTTAAGGAATTGGTTTCCATTTCTTCTTTAATGGCTTTCTTCCTTTGAATGGAAGCTAGTCTTAATGCTTAAGGAATTGGATTCTATTTCTTTTTTATTGGCTTCAGTGGAATGATTGAAAGCTAGTCTTAATCCATAAGGAATTGGATTCTCTTTCTCTTTTAATGGCTTAAATGGAATGATTGAAAGCTAGTCTTAATCCTTAAGGAATTGGTTTCCATTTCTTCTTTAATGGCTTTCTTCCTTTGATTGGAAGCTAGTCTTAATGCTTAAGGAATTGGATTCTCTTTCTCTTTTAATGGCTTAAATGGAATGATTGAAAGCTAGTCTTAATCCTTAAGGAATTGGTTTCCATTTCTTCTTTAATGGCTTTCTTCCTTTGATTGGAAGCTAGTCTTAATGCTTAAGGAATTGGATTCTCTTTCTCTTTTAATGGCTTAAATGGAATGATTGAAAGCTAGTCTTAACCTTTAAGGAATTGGTTTCCATTTCTTCTTTAATGGCTTTCTTCCTTTGATTGGAAGCTAGTCTTAATGCTTGAGGAATTGGATTCTCTTTCTCTTTTAATGGCTTAAATGGAATGATTGAAAGCTAGTCTTAATCCTTGAGGAATTGGTTTCCATTTCTTCTTTAATGGCTTTCTTCCTTTGATTGGAAGCTAGTCTTAATGCTTGAGGAATTGGATTCTCTTCCTCTTTTAATGGCTTAAATGGAATGATTGAAAGCCAGTCTTAATCCTTAGGAAATTGGTTTCCATTTCTTCTTTAATGGCTTTCTTCCTTTGATTGGAAGCTAGTCTTAATGCTTAAGGAATTGGATTCTCTTTCTCTTTTAATGGCTTAAATGGAATGATTGAAAGCTAGTCTTAATCCTTAAGGAATTGGTTTCCATTTCTTCTTTAATGGCTTTCTTCCTTTGATTGGAAGCTAGTCTTAATGCTTAAGGAATTGGATTCTCTTTCTCTTTTAATGGCATAAATGGAATGATTGAAAGCTAGTCTTAATCCTTAAGGAATTAGTTTCCATTTCTTCTTTAATGGCTTTCTTCCTTTGATTGGAAGCTAGTCTTGATGCTTAAGGAAGGGGATTCTCTTTCTCTTTTAATGGCTTAAATGGAATGATTGAAAGCTAGACTTAATCCTTAAGGAATTGGTTTCCATTTCTTCTTTAATGGCTTTCTTCCATTGATTGGAATCTAGTCTTAATGCTTGAGGAATTGGATTCTCTTCCTCTTTTTGTGGGTTAAATGGAATGATGGAAAGCCAGTCTTAATCCTTAAGGAATTGGTTTCCATTTCTTCTTTAATGGCTTTCTTCCTTTGATTGGAAGCTAGTCTTAATGCTTAAGGAATTGGATTCTCTTTCTCTTTTATTGGCTTAAATGGAATGATTGAAAGCTAGTCTTAATCTTTAAGGAATTGGTTTCCATTTCTTCTTTAATGGCTTTCTTCCTTTGATTGGAAGGTAGTCTTCATGCTTGAGGAATTGGATTCTCTTCCTCTTTTAGTGGCTTAAATGGAATGATTCAAAGGTAGTCTTAATCCTTAAGGAAATTGGTTTCCATTTCTTCTTTAATGGCTTTCTTCCTTTGATTGGAAGCTAGTCTTAATGCTTAAGGAATTGGATTCTCTTTCTCTTTTAATGGCATAAATGGAATGATTGAAAGCTAGTCTTAATCCTTAAGGAATTGGTTTCCATTTCTTCTTTAATGGCTTTCTTCCTTTGATTGGAAGCTAGTCTTAATGCTTAAGGAATTGGATTCTATTTCTTTTTTATTGGCTTCAGTGGAATGATTGAAAGCTAGTCTTAATCCATAAGGAATTGGATTCTCTTTCTCTTTTAATGGCTTAAATGGAATGATTGAAAGCTAGTCTTAATCCTTATGGAATTGGTTTCCATTTCTTCTTTAATGCCTTTCTTCCTTTGATTGGAAGCTAGTCTTAATGCTTAAGGAATTGGATTCTCTTTCTCTTTTAATGGCTTAAATGGAATGATTGAAAGCTAGTCTTAATCCTTAAGGAATTGGTTTCCATTTCTTCTTTAATGGCTTTCTTCCTTTGATTGGAAGCTAGTCTTAATGCTTAGGAGATTGGATTCTCTTTCTCTTTTAATGGCTTAAATGGAATGATTGAAAGCTAGTCTTAATCTTTAAGGAATTGGTTTCCATTTCTTCTTTAATGGCTTTCTTCCTTTGATTGGAAGCTAGTCTTAATGCTTAAGGAATTGGATTCTCTTTCTCTTTTAATGGCTTAAATGGAATGATTGAAAGCTAGTCTTAATCCTTAAGGAATTGGTTTCCATTTCTTCTTTAATGGCTTTCTTCCTTTGATTGGAAGCTAGTCTTAATGCTTGAGGAATTGGATTCTCTTTCTCTTTTAATGGCTTAAATGGAATGATTGAAAGCTAGTCTTAATCCTTAAGGAATTGGTTTCCATTTCTTCTTTAATGGCTTTCTTCCTTTGATTGGAAGCTAGTCTTAATGCTTAAGGAATTGGATTCTATTTCTCTTTTATTGGCTTCAGTGGAATGATTGAAAGCTAGTCTTAATCCATAAGGAATTGGATTCTCTTTCTCTTTTAATGGCTTAAATGGAATGATTGAAAGCTAGTCTTAATCCTTAAGGAATTGGTTTCCATTTCTTCTTTAATGGCTTTCTTCCTTTGATTGGAAGCTAGTCTTAATGCTTAAGGAATTGGATTCTCTTTCTCTTTTAATGGCTTAAATGGAATGATTGAAAGCTAGTCTTAATCCTGAAGGAATTGGTTTCCATTTCTTCTTTAATGGCTTTCTTCCTTTGATTGGAAGATAGTCTTAATGCTTGAGGAATTGGATTCTCTTCCTCTTTTAATGGCTAAAATGGAATGATTGAAAGCCAGTCTTAATCCTGAAGGAATTGGTTTCCATTTCTTCTTTAATGGCTTTCTTCCTTTGATTGGAAGCTAGTCTTAATGCTTAAGGAATTGGATTCTCTTTCTCTTTTAATGGCTTAAATGGAATGATTGAAAGCTAGTCTTAATCTTTAAGGAATTGGTTTCCATTTCTTCTTTAATGGCTTTCTTCCTTTGATTGGAAGGTAGTCTTCATGCTTGAGGAATTGGATTCTCTTCCTCTTTTAATGGCTTAAATGGAATGATTGAAAGCTAGTCTTAATCCTTAAGGAATTGGTTTCCATTTCTTCTTTAACGGCTTTCTTCCTTTGATTGGAAGCTAGTCTTAATGCTTAAGGAATTGGATTCTCTTTCTCTTTTAATGGCTTAAATGGAATGATTGAAAGCTAGTCTTAATCCTTAAGGAATTGGTTTCCATTTCTTCTTTAATGGCTTTCTTCCTTTGATTGGAAGCTAGTCTTAATGCTTAAGGAATTGGATTCTCTTTCTCTTTTAATGGCTTAAATGGAATGATTGAAAGCTAGTCTTAATCCTTAAGGAATTGGTTTCCATTTCTTCTTTAATGGCTTTCTTCCTTTGATTGGAAGCTAGTCTTAATGCTTAGGGAATTGGATTCTCTTTCTCTTTTAATGGCTTAAATGGAATGATTGAAAGCTAGTCTTAATCCTTAAGGAATTGGTTTCCATTTCTTCTTTAATGGCTTTCTTCCTTTGATTGGAAGCTAGTCTTAATGCTTAAGGAATTGGATTCTCTTTCTCTTTTAATGGCTTAAATGGAATGATTGAAAGCTAGTCTTAATCCTAAGGAATTGGTTTCCATTTCTTCTTTAATGGCTTTCTTCCTTTGATTGGAAGCTAGTCTTAATGCTTAAGGAATTGGATTCTCTTTCTCTTTTAATGGCTTAAATGGAATGATTGAAAGCTAGTCTTAATCCTTAAGGAATTGGTTTCCATTTCTTCTTTAATGGCTTTCTTCCTTTGATTGGAAGCTAGTCTTAATGCTTGAGGAATTGGATTCTCTTTCTCTTTTAATGGCTTAAATGGAATGATTGAAAGCTAGTCTTAATCCTTAAGGAATTGGTTTCCATTTCTTCTTTAATGGCTTTCTTCCTTTGATTGGAAGCTAGTCTTAATGCTTGAGGAATTGTATTCTCTTTCTCTTTTAATGGCTTAAATGGAATGATTGAAAGCTAGTCTTAATCCTGAAAGAATTGGTTTCCATTTCTTCTTTAATGGCTTTCTTCCTTTGATTGGAAGCTAGTCTTAATGCTTAAGGAATTGGATTCTCTTTCTCTTTTAATGGCTTAAATGGAATGATTGAAAGCTAGTCTTAATCCTTAAGGAATTGGTTTCCATTTCTTCTTTAATGGCTTTCTTCCTTTGATTGGAAGCTAGTCTTAATGCTTAAGGAATTGGATTCTCTTTCTCTTTTAATGGCTTAAATGGAATGATTGAAAGCTAGTCTTAATCCTTAAGGAATTGGTTTCCATTTCTTCTTTAATGGCTTTCTTCCTTTGATTGGAAGCTAGTCTTAATGCTTAAGGAATTGGATTCTCTTTCTCTTTTAATGGCTTAAATGGAATGATTGAAAGCTAGTCTTAATCCTTAAGGAATTGGTTTCCATTTCTTCTTTAATAGCTTTCTTCCTTTGATTGGAAGCTAGTCTTAATGCTTAAGGAATTGGATTCTCTTTCTCTTTTAATGGCTTAAATGGAATGATTGAAAGCTAGTCTTAATCCTTAAGGAATTGGTTTCCATTTCTTCTTTAATGGCTTTCTTCCTTTGATTGGAAGCTAGTCTTAATGCTTAAGGAATTGGATTCTCTTTCTCTTTTAATAGCTTAAATGGAATGATTGAAAGCTAGTCTTAATCCTTAAGGAATTGGTTTCCATTTCTTCTTTAATGGCTTTCTTCCTTTGATTGGAAGCTAGTCTTAATGCTTGAGGAATTGGATTCTCTTTCTCTTTTAATGGCTTAAATGGAATGATTGAAAGCTAGTCTTAATCCTTAAGGAATTGGTTTCCATTTCTTCTTTAATGGCTTTCTTCCTTTGATTGGAAGCTAGTCTTAACGCTGAAGGGATTGGATTCTCTTTCTCTTTTAATGGCTTAAACGGAATGATTGAAAGCTAGTCTTAATCCTTAAGGAATTGGTTTCCATTTCTTCTTTAATGGCTTTCTTCCTTTGATTGGAAGCTAGTCTTAATGCTTGAGGAATTGGATTCTCTTTCTCTTTTAATGGCTTAAATGGAATGATTGAAAGCTAGTCTTAATCCTTAAGGAATTGGTTTCCATTTCTTCTTTTAATGGCTTTCTTCCTTTGATTGGAAGCTAGTCTTAATGCTTAAGGAATTGGATTCTCTTTCTCTTTTAATGGCTTAAATGGAATGATTGAAAGCTAGTCTTAATCCTTAAGGAATTGGTTTCCATTTCTTCTTTAATGGCTTTCTTCCTTTGATTGGAAGCTAGTCTTAATGCTTAAGGAATTGGATTCTCTTTCTCTTTTAATGGCTTAAATGGAATGATTGAAAGCTAGTCTTAATCCATAAGGAATTGGATTCTCTTTCTCTTTTAATGGCTTAAATGGAATGATTGAAAGCTAGTCTTAATCCTTAAGGAATTGGTTTCCATTTCTTCTTTAATGGCTTTCTTCCTTTGATTGGAAGCTAGTCTTAATGCTTAAGGAATTGTATTCTCTTTCTCTTTTAATGGCATAAATGGAGTGATTGGAAGCTAGTCTTAATCCTTAAAGAATTGGTTTCCATTTCTTCTTTAATGGCTTTCTTCCTTTGATTGGAAGCTAGTCTTAATGCTTAAGGAATTGTATTCTCTTTCTCTTTTAATGGCTTAAATGGAATGATTGAAAGCTAGTCTTAATCCTTAAGGAATTGGTTTCCATTTCTTCTTTAATGGCTTTCTTCCTTTGATTGGAAGCTAGTCTTAATGCTTGAGGAATTGGATTCTCTTTCTCTTTTAATGGCTTAAATGGAATGATTGAAAGCTAGTCTTAATCCTTAAGGAATTGGTTTCCATTTCTTCTTTAATGGCTTTCTTCCTTTGATTGGAAGGTAGTCTTCATGCTTGAGGAATTGGATTCTCTTCCTCTTTTAATGGCTTAAATGGAATGATTGAAAGCTAGTCTTAATCCTTAAGGAATTGGTTTCCATTTCTTCTTTAATGGCTTTCTTCCTTTGATTGGAAGCTAGTCTTAATGCTTAAGGAATTGGATTCTCTTTCTCTTTTAATGGCTTAAATGGAATGATTGAAAGCTAGTCTTAATCCTTAAGGAATTGGTTTCCATTTCTTCTTTAATGGCTTTCTTCCTTTGATTGGAAGCTAGTCTTAATGCTTAAGGAATTGGATTCTCTTTCTCTTTTAATGGCTTAAATGGAATGATTGAAAGCTAGTCCTAATCCTTAAGGAATTGGTTTCCATTTCTTCTCTAATGGCCTTCTTCCTTTGATTGGAAGCTAGTCTTGATGCTTAAGGAAGTGGATTCTCTTTCTCTTTTAATGGCTTAAATGGAATGATTGAAAGCTAGTCTTAATCCTTGAGGAATTGGTTTCCATTTCTTCTTTAATGGCTTTCTTCCTTTGATTGGAAGATAGTCTTAATGCTTGAGGAATTGGATTCTCTTCCTCTTTTAATGGCTTAAATGGAATGATTGAAAGCCAGTCTTAATCCTGAAGGAATTGGTTTCCATTTCTTCTTTAATGGCTTTCTTCCTTTGATTGGAAGCTAGTCTTAATGCTTAAGGAATTGGATTCTCTTTCTCTTTTATTGGCTTAAATGGAATGATTGAAAGCTAGTCTTAACCTTTAAGGAATTGGTTTCCATTTCTTCTTTAATGGCTTTCTTCCTTTGATTGGAAGGTAGTCTTCATGCTTGAGGAATTGGATTCTCTTCCTCTTTTAATGGCTTAAATGGAATGATTGAAAGCTAGTCTTAATCCTTAAGGAATTGGTTTCCATTTCTTCTTTAATGGCTTTCTTCCTTTGATTGGAAGCTAGTCTTAATGCTTAAGGAATTGGATTCTCTTTCTCTTTTAATGGCATAAATGGAATGATTGAAAGCTAGTCTTAATCCTTAAGGAATTCGTTTCCATTTCTTCTTTAATGGCTTTCTTCCTTTGATTGGAAGCTAGTCTTAATGCTTAAGGAATTGGATTCTATTTCTTTTTTATTGGCTTCAGTGGAATGATTGAAAGCTAGTCTTAATCCATAAGGAATTGGATTCTCTTTCTCTTTTAATGGCTTAAATGGAATGATTGAAAGCTAGTCTTAATCCTTAAGGAATTGGTTTCCATTTCTTCTTTAATGGCTTTCTTCCTTTGATTGGAAGCTAGTCTTAATGCTTAAGGAATTGGATTCTCTTTCTCTTTTAATGGCTTAAATGGAATGATTGAAAGCTAGTCTTAATCCTTAAGGAATTGGTTTCCATTTCTTCTTTAATGGCTTTCTTCCTTTGATTGGAAGCTAGTCTTAATGCTTAAGGAATTGGATTCTCTTTCTCTTTTAATGGCTTAAATGGAATGATTGAAAGCTAGTCTTAATCTTTAAGGAATTGGTTTCCATTTCTTCTTTAATGGCTTTCTTCCTTTGATTGGAAGGTAGTCTTCATGCTTAAGGAATTGGATTCTCTTCCTCTTTTAATGGCTTAAATGGAATGATTGAAAGCTAGTCTTAATCCTTAAGGAATTGGTTTCCATTTCTTCTTTAATGGCTTTCTTCCTTTGATTGGAAGCTAGTCTTAATGCTTGAGGAATTGGATTCTCTTCCTCTTTTAATGGCTTAAATGGAATGATTGAAAGCTAGTCTTAATCCTTAAGGAATTGGTTTCCATTTCTTCTTTAATGGCTTTCTTCCTTTGATTGGAAGCTAGTCTTAATGCTTAAGGAATTGGATTCTATTTCTTTTTTATTGGCTTCAGTGGAATGATTGAAAGCTAGTCTTAATCCATAAGGAATTGGATTCTCTTTCTCTTTTCATGGCTTAAATGGAATGATTGAAAGCTAGTCTTAATCCTTAAGGAATTGGTTTCCATTTCTTCTTTAATGGCTTTTGGAAGCTAGTCTTAATGCTTAAGGAATTGTATTCTCTTTCTCTTTTAATGGCTTAAATGGAATGATTGAAAGCTAGTCTTAATCCTTAAGGAATTGGTTTCCATTTCTTCTTTAATGGCTTTCTTCCTTTGATTGGAAGCTAGTCTTAATGCTTGAGGAATTGGATTCTCTTCCTCTTTTAATGGCTTAAATGGAATGATTGAAAGCCAGTCTTAATCCTTAAGGAATTGGTTTCCATTTCTTCTTTAATGGCTTTCTTCCTTTGATTGGAAGCTAGTCTTAATGCTTAAGGAATTGGATTCTCTTTCTCTTTTAATGGCTTAAATGGAATGATTGAAAGCTAGTCTTAATCTTTAAGGAATTGGTTTCCATTTCTTCTTTAATGGCTTTCTTCCTTTGATTGGAAGCTAGTCTTAATGCTTGAGGAATTGGATTCTCTTTCTCTTTCAATGGCTTAAATGGAATGATTGAAAGCTAGTCTTAATCCTTAAGGAATTGGTTTCCATTTCTTCTTTAATGGCTTTCTTCCTTTGATTGGAAGCTAGTCTTAATGCTTAAGGAATTGGATTCTCTTTCTCTTTTAATGGCTTAAATGGAATGATTGAAAGCTAGTCTTAATCCTTAAGGAATTGGTTTCCATTTCTTCTTTAATGGCTTTCTTCCTTTGATTGGAAGCTAGTCTTAATGCTTAAGGAATTGGATTCTATTTCTCTTTTAATGGCTTAAATGGAATGATTGAAAGCTAGTCTTAATCCTTAAGGAATTGGTTTCCATTTCTTCTTTAATGGCTTTCTTCCTTTGATTGGAAGCTAGTCTTAATGCTTAAGGAATTGGATTCTCTTTCTCTTTTAATGGCTTAAATGGAATGATTGAAAGCTAGTCTTAATCCTTAAGGAATTGGTTTCCATTTCTTCTTTAATGGCTTTCTTCCTTTGATTGGAAGCTAGTCTTAATGCTTAAGGAATTGGATTCTCTTTCTCTTTTAATGGCTTAAATGGAATGATTGAAAGCTAGTCTTAATCCTTAAGGAATTGGTTTCCATTTCTTCTTTAATGGCTTTCTTCCTTTGATTGGAAGCTAGTCTTAATGCTTAAGGAATTGGATTCTCTTTCTCTTTTAATGGCTTAAATGGAATGATTGAAAGCTAGTCTTAATCCTTAAGGAATTGGTTTCCATTTCTTCTTTAATGGCTTTCTTCCTTTGATTGGAAGCTAGTCTTAATGCTTAAGGAATTGGATTCTCTTTCTCTTTTAATGGCTTAAATGGAATGATTGAAAGCTAGTCTTAATCCTTAAGGAATTGGTTTCCATTTCTTCTTTAATGGCTTTCTTCCTTTGATTGGAAGCTAGTCTTAATGCTTAAGGAATTGGATTCTCTTTCTCTTTTAATGGCTTAAATGGAAT
Organism: Pterocarpus santalinus; assembly: GCA_031439595.1. Taxonomy (NCBI): domain Eukaryota; kingdom Viridiplantae; phylum Streptophyta; class Magnoliopsida; order Fabales; family Fabaceae; genus Pterocarpus; species Pterocarpus santalinus. The sequence goes on along the minus strand of CM062529.1, from coordinate 39,663,529 downwards.
GATTGAAAGCTAGTCTTAATCCTTAAGGAATTGGTTTCCATTTCTTCTTTAATGGCTTTCTTCCTTTGATTGGAAGCTAGTCTTAATGCTTAAGGAATTGGATTCTCTTTCTCTTTTAATGGCTTAAATGGAATGATTGAAAGCTAGTCTTAATCCTTAAGGAATTGGTTTCCATTTCTTCTTTAATGGCTTTCTTCCTTTGATTGGAAGCTAGTCTTAATGCTTAAGGAATTGGATTCTCTTTCTCTTTTAATGGCTTAAATGGAATGATTGAAAGCTAGTCTTAATCCTTAAGGAATTGGTTTCCATTTCTTCTTTAATGGCTTTCTTCCTTTGATTGGAAGCTAGTCTTAATGCTTGAGGAATTGGATTCTCTTTCTCTTTCAATGGCTTAAATGGAATGATTGAAAGCTAGTCTTAATCCTTAAGGAATTGGTTTCCATTTCTTCTTTAATGGCTTTCTTCCTTTGATTGGAAGCTAGTCTTAATGCCTAAGGAATTGTAGATTCTTCCTCTTTTAATGGCTTAAATGGAATGATTGAAAGCTAGTCTTAATCCTTAAGGAATTGGTTTCCATTTCTTCTTTAATGGCTTTCTTCCTTTGATTGGAAGCTAGTCTTAATGCTTAAGGAATTGGATTCTCTTTCTCTTTTAATGGCTTAAATGGAATGATTGAAAGCTAGTCTTAATCCTTAAGGAATTGGTTTCCATTTCTTCTTTAATGGCTTTCTTCCTTTGATTGGAAGCTAGTCTTAATGCTTAAGGAATTGGATTCTCTTTCTCTTTTAATGGCTTAAATGGAATGATTGAAAGCTAGTCTTAATCCTTAAGGAATTGGTTTCCATTTCTTCTTTAATGGCTTTCTTCCTTTGATTGGAAGCTAGTCTTAATGCTTGAGGAATTGGATTCTCTTTCTCTTTCAATGGCTTAAATGGAATGATTGAAAGCTAGTCTTAATCCTTAAGGAATTGGTTTCCATTTCTTCTTTAATGGCTTTCTTCCTTTGATTGGAAGCTAGTCTTAATGCTTAAAGAATTGGATTCCCTTTCCCTTTTAATGGCTTAAATGGAATGATTGAAAGCTAGTCTTAATCCTTAAGGAATTGGTTTCCATTTCTTCTTTAATGGCTTTCTTCCTTTGATTGGAAGCTAGTCTTAATGCTTAAAGAATTGGATTCTTTTAATGGCTTAAATGGAATGATTGAAAGCTAGTCTTAATCCTTAAGGAATTGGTTTCCATTTCTTCTTTAATGGCTTTCTTCCTTTGATTGGAAGCTAGTCTTAATGCTTAAGGAATTGGATTCTCTTTCTCTTTTAATGGCTTAAATGGAATGATTGAAAGCTAGTCTTAATCCTTAAGGAATTGGTTTCCATTTCTTCTTTAATGGCTTTCTTCCTTTGATTGGAAGCTAGTCTTAATGCTTAAGGAATTGGATTCTCTTTCTCTTTTAATGGCTTAAATGGAATGATTGAAAGCTAGTCTTAATCCTTAAGGAATTGGTTTCCATTTCTTCTTTAATGGCTTTCTTCCTTTGATTGGAAGCTAGTCTTAATGCTTAAGGAATTGGATTCTCTTTCTCTTTTAATGGCTTAAATGGAATGATTGAAAGCTAGTCTTAATCCTTAAGGAATTGGTTTCCATTTCTTCTTTAATGGCTTTCTTCCTTTGATTGGAAGCTAGTCTTAATGCTTAAGGAATTGGATTCTCTTTCTCTTTTAATGGCTTAAATGGAATGATTGAAAGCTAGTCTTAATCCTTAAGAATTGGTTTCCATTTCTTCTTTAATGGCTTTCTTCCTTTGATTGGAAGCTAGTCTTAATGCTTAAGGAATTGGATTCTCTTTCTCTTTTAATGGCTTAAATGGAATGATTGAAAGCTAGTCTTAATCCTTAAGGAATTGGTTTCATTTCTTCTTTAATGGCTTTCTTCCTTTGATTGGAAGCTAGTCTTAATGCTTAAGGAATTGGATTCTCTTCCTCTTTTAATGGCTTAAATGGAATGATTGAAAGCCAGTCTTAATCCTTAAGAAATTGGTTTCCATTTCTTCTTTAATGGCTTTCTTCCTTTGATTGGAAGCTAGTCTTAATGCTTGAGGAATTGGATTCTCTTTCTCTTTTAATGGCTTAAATGGAATGATTGAAAGCTAGTCTTAATCCTTAAGGAATTGGTTTCCATTTCTTCTTTAATGGCTTTCTTCCTTTGATTGGAAGCTAGTCTTAATGCTTAAGGAATTGGATTCTCTTTCTTTTTCATTGGCTTAAATGGAATGATTGAAAGCTAGTCTTAATCCTTAAGGAATTGGTTTCCATTTCTTCTTTAATGGCTTTCTTCCTTTGATTGGAAGCTAGTCTTAATGCTTGAGGAATTGGATTCTCTTTCTCTTTTAATGGCTTAAATGGAATGATTGAAAGCTAGTCTTAATCCTTAAGGAATTGGTTTCCATTTCTTCTTTAATGGCTTTCTTCCTTTGATTGGAAGCTAGTCTTAATGCTTAAAGAATTGGATTCTTTTAATGGCTTAAATGGAATGATTGAAAGCTAGTCTTAATCCTTAAGGAATTGGTTTCCATTTCTTCTTTAATGGCTTTCTTCCTTTGATTGGAAGCTAGTCTTAATGCTTGAGGAATTGGATTCTCTTTCTCTTTTAATGGCTTAAATGGAATGATTGAAAGCTAGTCTTAATCCTTAAGGAATTGGTTTCCATTTCTTCTTTAATGGCTTTCTTCCTTTGATTGGAAGCTAGTCTTAATGCTTAAGGAATTGGATTCTCTTTCTCTTTTAATGGCTTAAATGGAATGATTGAAAGCTAGTCTTAATCCTTAAGGAATTGGTTTCCATTTCTTCTTTAATGGCTTTCTTCCTTTGATTGGAAGCTAGTCTTAATGCTTGAGGAATTGGATTCTCTTTCTCTTTTAATGGCTTAAATGGAATGATTGAAAGCTAGTCTTAATCCTTAAGGAATTGGTTTCCATTTCTTCTTTAATGGCTTTCTTCCTTTGATTGGAAGCTAGTCTTAATGCTTAAGGAATTGGATTCTCTTTCTCTTTTAATGGCTTAAATGGAATGATTGAAAGCTAGTCTTAATCCTTAAGGAATTGGTTTCCATTTCTTCTTTAATGGCTTTCTTCCTTTGATTGGAAGCTAGTCTTAATGCTTAAGGAATTGGATTCTCTTTCTCTTTTAATGGCTTAAATGGAATGATTGAAAGCTAGTCTTAATCCTTAAGGAATTGGTTTCCATTTCTTCTTTAATGGCTTTCTTCCTTTGATTGGAAGCTAGTCTTAATGCTTAAGGAATTGGATTCTCTTTCTCTTTTAATGGCTTAAATGGAATGATTGAAAGCTAGTCTTAATCCTTAAGGAATTGGTTTCCATTTCTTCTTTAATGGCTTTCTTCCTTTGATTGGAAGCTAGTCTTAATGCTTAAAGAATTGGATTCTTTCAATGGCTTAAATGGAATGATTGAAAGCTAGTCTTAATCCTTAAGGAATTGGTTTCCATTTCTTCTTTAATGGCTTTCTTCCTTTGATTGGAAGCTAGTCTTAATGCTTAAGGAATTGGATTCCCTTTCTCTTTTAATGGCTTAAATGGAATGATTGAAAGCTAGTCTTAATCCTTAAGGAATTGGTTTCCATTTCTTCTTTAATGGCTTTCTTCCTTTGATTGGAAGCTAGTCTTAATGCTTAAGGAATTGGATTCTCTTTCTCTTTTAATGGCTTAAATGGAATGATTGAAAGCTAGTCTTAATCCTTAAGGAATTGGTTTCCATTTCTTCTTTAATGGCTTTCTTCCTTTGATTGGAAGCTAGTCTTAATGCTTAAGGAATTGGATTCTCATTTCTTTTAATGGCTTAAATGTAATGATTCGAAGCTAGTCTTAATGCTTAAGGAATTGGATTCCCTTTCTTTTTTAATGGCTTAAATGGAATGATTGAAAGCTAGTCTTAATCCTTAAGGAATTGGTTTCCATTTCTTCTTTAATGGCTTTCTTCCTTTGATTGGAAGCTAGTCTTAATGCTTAAGGAATTGGATTCTCTTTCTCTTTTAATGGCTTAAATGGAATGATTGAAAGCTAGTCTTAATCCTTAAGGAATTGGTTTCCATTTCTTCTTTAATGGCTTTCTTCCTTTGATTGGAAGCTAGTCTTAATGCTTAAGGAATTGATTCTCTTTCTCTTTTAATGGCTTAAATGGAATGATTGAAAGCTAGTCTTAATCCTTAAGGAATTGGTTTCATTTCTTCTTTAATGGCTTTCTTCCTTTGATTGGAAGCTAGTCTTAATGCTTGAGGAATTGGATTCTCTTTCTCTTTCAATGGCTTAAATGGAATGATTGAAAGCTAGTCTTAATCCTTAAGGAATTGGTTTCCATTTCTTTTTTAATGGCTTTCTTCCTTTGATTGGAAGCTAGTCTTAATGCTTAAGGAATTGGATTCCCTTTCTTTTTTAATGGCTTAAATGGAATGATTGAAAGCTAGTCCTAATCCTTAAGGAATTGGATTCCATTTTCTTCTTTAAAGGCTTTCTTCCTTTGATTGGAAGCTAGTCTTAATGCTTAAGGAATTGATTCTCTTTCTTTTAATGGCTTAAATGGAATGATTGAAAGCTAGTCTTAATCCTTAAGGAATTGGTTTCCATTTCTTCTTTAATGGCTTGCTTCCTTTGATTGGAAGCTAGTCTTAATGCTTAAGGAATTGGATTATCTTTCCTCTTTAATGGCTTAAATGGAATGATTGAAAGCTAGTCTTAATCCTTAAGGAATTAGTTCCCATTTCTTCCTTAATGGCTTTCTTCCTTTCATTGGAAGCTAGTCTTAGTGCTTAAGGAATTGGATTCTCTTTCTCTTTTAATGGTTTAAATAGAATGATTGAAAGCTAGTCCTAATCCTTAAGGAATTGGATTCCATTTCTTCTTTAATGGCTTTCTTCCTTTGATTGGAAGCTAGTCTTAATGCTTAAGGAATTGGATTCTCTTTCTCTTTAATGGCTTAAATGGGAATGATTGAAAGCTAGTCTTAATCGTTACGGATTTGGTTTCGATTTCTTCTTTAATGGCTTTCTTTCCTTTGATTGGAAGATAGTCTTAATGCTTAAGGAATTGATTCTCTTCTTTCTTCAATGGCTTAAATGGAATGATTGAAAGCTAGTCTTAATCCTTAAGGAATTGGTTTCCATTTCTTCTTTAATGGCTTTCTTCCTTTGATTGGAAGCTAGTCTTAATGCTTAAGGAATTGGATTCCCTTTCTCTTTTAATGGCTTAAATGGAATGATTGAAAGCTAGTCTTAATCCTTAAGGAATTGGATTCCATTTCTTCTTTAATGGCTTTCTTCCTTTGATTGGAAGCTAGTCTTAATGCTTAAGGAATTGATTCTCTTCCTCTTTAATGGCTTAAATGGAATGATTGAAAGCTAGTCTTAATCCTTAAGGAATTGGTTTCATTTCTTCTTTAATGGCTTTCTTCCTTTGATTGGAAGCTAGTCTTAATGCTTAAGGAATTGGATTCTCTTTCTCTTTTAATGGCTTAAATGGAATGATTGAAAGCTAGTCTTAATCCTTAAGGAATTGGTTTCCATTTCTTCTTTAATGGCTTTCTTCCTTTGATTGGAAGCTAGTCTTAATGCGTAAGGAATTGGATTCTCTTTCTCTTTTAATGGCTTAAATGGAATGATTGAAAGCTAGTCTTAATCCTTAAGGAATTGGTTTCCATTTCTTCTTTAATGGCTTTCTTCCATTGATTGGAATCTAGTCTTAATGCTTGAGGAATTGGATTCTCTTCCTCTTTTAATGGCTTAAATGGAATGATTGAAAGCTAGTCTTAATCCTTAAAGAATTGGTTTCCATTTCTTCTTTAATGGCTTTCTTCCTTTGATTGGAAGCCAGTCTTAATGCTTAAGGAATTGGATTCTCTTTCTCTTTTAATGGCATAAATGGAATGATTGAAAGCTAGTCTTAATCCTTAAGGAATTCGTTTCCATTTCTTCTTTAATGGCTTTCTTCCTTTGATTGGAAGGTAGTCTTAATGCTTGAGGAATTGGATTCTCTTTCTCTTTTAATGGCTTAAATGGAATGATTGAAAGCTAGTCTTAATCCTTAAGGAATTGGTTTCCATTTCTTCTTTAATGGCTTTCTTCCTTTGATTGGAAGCTAGTCTTAATGCTTAAGGAATTGGATTCTCTTTCTGTTTTAATGGCTTAAATGGAATGATTGAAAGCTAGTCTTAATCCTTAAGGAATTGGTCTTCATTTCTTCTTTACTGGCTTGCTTCCTTTGATTGGAAGCTACTCTTAATGCGTAAGGAATTGATTCTCTTTCTTTTAATGGCTTAAATGGAATGATTGAAAGCTAGTCTTAATCCTCAAGGAATTGGTTTCCATTTCTTCTTTAATGGCTTTCTTCCTTTGATTGGAAGCTAGTCTTAATGCTTAAGGAATTGGATTCTCTTTCTCTTTTAATGGCTTAAATGGAATTATTGAAAGCCAGTCTTAATCCTGAAGGAATTGGTTTCCATTTCTTCTTTAATGGCTTTCTTCCTTTGATTGGAAGCTAGTCTTAATGCTTAAGGAATTGGATTCGCTTTCTCTTTTAATGGCTTAAATGGAATGATTGAAAGCTAGTCTTAATCTTTAAGGAATTGGTTTCCATTTCTTCTTTAATGGCTTTCTTCCTTTGATTGGAAGCTAGTCTTAACGCTTAAGGAATTGGATTCTCTTTCTCTTTTAATGGCTTAAATGGAATGATTGAAAGCTAGTCTTAATCCTTAAGGAATTGGTTTCCATTTCTTCTTTAATGGCTTTCTTCCTTTGATTGGAAGGTAGTCTTAATGCTTGAGGAATTGGATTCTCGTCGTCTTTTAATGGCTTAAATGGAATGATTGAAAGCTAGTCTTAATCCTTGAGGAATTGGTTTCCATTTCTTCTTTAATGGCTTTCTTCCTTTGATTGGAAGATAGTCTTAATGCTTGAGGAATTGGATTCTCTTCCTCTTTTAATGGCTAAAATGGAATGATTGAAAGCCAGTCTTAATCCTTGAGGAATTGGTTTGCATTTCTTCTTTAATGGCTTTCTTTGATCGAAGCTAGTCTTAATGCTTAAGGAATTGATTCTCTTTCTTTTAATGGCTTAAATGGAATGATTGAAAGCTGGTCTTAATCCTTAAGGAATTGGTTTCATTTCTTCTTTAATGGCTTTCCTTTGATTGGAAGATAGTCTTAATGCTTGAGGAATTGATTCTCTTCTCTTTAATGGCTTGAAATGGAATGATTGAAAGCTAGTCTTAATCCTTAAGGAATTGGTTTCCATTTCTTCTTTAATGGCTTTCTTCCTTTGATTGGAAGCTAGTCTTAATGCTTAAGGAATTGGATTCTCTTTCTCTTTTAATGGCTTAAATGGAATGATTGAAAGCTAGTCTTAATCCTTAAGGAATTGGTTTCCATTTCTTCTTTAATGGCTTTCTTCCTTTGATTGGAAGCTCGTCTTCACGCTTAAGGAATTGGATTCTCTTTCTCTTTTAATGGCTTAAATGGAATGATTGAAAGCTAGTCTTAATCCTTAAGGAATTGGTTTCCATTTCTTCTTTAATGGCTTTCTTCCTTGATTGAAAGCTAGTCTTAATCCATAAGGAATTGGATTCTCTTTCTCTCTTAATGGCTTAAATGGAATGATTTAAAGCTAGTCCTAATCCTTAAGGAATTGGTTTCCATTTCTTCTCTAATGGCCTTCTTCCTTTGATTGGAAGCTAGTCTTGATGCTTAAGGAAGTGGATTCTCTTTCTCTTTTAATGGCTTAAATGGAATGATTGAAAGCTAGTCTTAATCCTGAAGGAATTGGTTTCCATTTCTTCTTTAATGGCTTTCTTCCTTTGATTGGAAGATAGTCTTAATGCTTGAGGAATTGGATTCTCTTCCTCTTTTAATGGCTAAAATGGAATGATTGAAAGCCAGTCTTAATCCTGAAGGAATTGGTTTCCATTTCTTCTTTGATTGGAAGCTAGTCTTAATGCTTAAGGAATTGGAATCTTTCTTCTTTAATTGGCTAAATGGAATGATTGAAAGCTAGTCTTAATCCTTAAGGAATTGGTTTTCATTTCTTCTTTAATGGCTTTCTTCCTGATTGGAAGCTAGTCTTAATGCTTACGGAATTGGATTTTCTTTCTTTTTTATTGGCTTAAATGGAATGATTGAAAGCTAGACTTAATTCTTAAGGAATTGTTTCTCATTTCTTCTTTAATGGCTTTCTTCCTTTGATTGGAAGCTAGTCTTAATGCTTAAGGAATTGGATTCTCTTTCTCTTTTAATGGCTTAAATGGAATGATTGAAAGCTATTCTTAATCCTTAAGGAATTCGCTTTCATTTCTTCTTATATGGCTTTCTTGCTTTGATTGGAAGCTAGTCTTAATGCTTAAGGAATTGATTCTCTTTCTTCTTTAATGGCTTAATGGAATGATTGAAGCTAGTCTTAATCCTTAAGGAATTGGATTCTCTTTCTCTTTAATGGCTTAAATGGAATGATTGAAAGCTAGTCTTAATCCTTAAGTGAATTGGTTTCCATTTCTTCTTTAATGGCCTTCTTCCTTTGATTGGAAGCTAGTCTTAATGCTTAAGGAATTGATCTTCTTTCTTTTAATGGCTTAAATGGAATAATTGAAAGCTAGTCTTAATCCTTAAGGAATTGGTTTCATTTCTTCTATAATGCCTTTCTTCCTTTGATTCGAAGCTAGTCTTAATGCTTAATGAATTGGAATTTTTTAATCGCTTAAATGGAATGATTGAAAGGTAGTCTTAATCCTTAAGGAATTGGTTTCCATTTCTTCTTTTAATGGCTTTCTTCCTTTGATTGGAAGCTGGTCTTAATGCTTAAGGAATTGGATTCTCTTTCTCTTTTAATGGCTTAAATGGAATGATTGAAAGCTAGTCTTAATCCTTAAGGAATTGGTTTCCATTTCTTCTTTAATGGCTTTCTTCCTTTGATTGGAAGCTAGTCTTAATGCTTAAGGAATTGGATTCTCTTTCTCTTTCAATGGCTTAAATGGAATGATTGAAAGCTAGTCTTAATCCTTAAGGAATTGGTTTCCATTTCTTCTTTAATGGCTTTCTTCCTTTGATTGGAAGCTAGTCTTAATGCTTAAGGAATTGGATTCTCTTTCTCTTTTAATGGCATAAATGGAATGATTGAAAGCTAGTCTTAATCCTTAAGGAATTGGTTTCCATTTCTTCTTTAATGGCTTTCTTCCTTTGATTCAAGCTAGTCTTATTGCTTAGGAATTGGATTCTTCTTTCTCTTTAATGGCTTAAATGGAATGATTGAAGCTAGTCTTAATCCTTGGCGAATTGGTTTCATTTCTTTTTAATGACTTAAATGGAATGATTGAAAGCTAGTCTTAATGCTTAAGGAATTGGTTTCTCTTCTTCTTAATGGCTTAAATGGAATGATTGAAAGCTAGTCTTAATGCTTGAGGAATTGGTTTCTTTCTTCTTTATTGGCTTCAGTGGAATGATTGAACGCTAGTCTTAATCCATGAGGAATTGGATTCTCTTTATCTTTTAATGGCTTAAATGGAATGATTGAAAGCTAGTCTTAATCCTTAAGGAATTGGTTTCCATTTCTTCTTTAATGGCTTTCTTCCTTTGATTGGAAGCTAGTCTTAATGCTTAAGGAATTGGATTCTCTTTCTCTTTTAATGGCTTAAATGGAATGATTGAAAGCTAGTCTTAATCCTCAAGGAATTGGTTTCCATTTCTTCTTTAATGGCTTTCTTCCTTTGATTGGAAGCTAGTCTTAATGCTTAAGGAATTGTATTCTCTTTCTTTTAATGACTTAAATGTAATGATTGAAAGCTAGTCTTAATCCTTAAGGAATTGGTTCCATTTCTTCTTTAATGGCTTTCTTCCTTTGATTGGAAACTAGTCTTAATGCTTAACGAATTAGATTCTCTTTCTCTTTTAATGGCTTAATTGGAATGATTGAAAGCTAGTCTGAATCTTCAGAGAATTGGTTTCCATTTCTTCTTTAATGGCTTTCTTCCTTTGATTGGAAGCTAGTCTTAATACTTAAGGAATTGGATTCTCTTTCTCTTTTAATGGCTTAAATGGAATGATTGAAAGCTAGTCTTAATCCTTAAGGAATTGGTTTCATTTCTTCTATAATGGCTTTCTTCCTTTGATTGGAAGCTAGTCTTATTGCTTAAGGAATTGGATTCTCTTTCTCTTTTAATGGCTTAAATGGAATGATTGAAAGCTAGTCTTAATCCTTAAGGAATTGGTTTCCATTTCTTCTTTAATGGCTTTCTTCCTTTGATTGGAAGCTAGTCTTAATGCTTAAGGAATTGGATTCTATTTATTTTTATTGGCTTCAGTGGAAAGATTGAAAGCTAGTCTTAATCCTTAAGGAATTGGTTTCATTTCTTCTTTAATGGCTTTCTTCCTTGATTGGAAGCTAGTCTTAATGCTTAAGGAATTCTCTTTCTCTTTTAATCGCTTAAATGGAATGATTCAAAGCTAGTCTTAATCCTTAAGGAATTGGATTCTCTTCTTCTTTAATGGCTTAAATGGAATGATTGAAAGCTAGTCTTAATCCTTAAGGAATTGGTTTCCATTTCTTCTTTAATGGCTTTCTTCCTTTGATTGGAAGCTAGTCTTAATGCTTTAGGAATTGATTCTCTTTCTTTTAATGGCTTAAATGGAATGATTGAAAGCTAGTCTTAATCCTTAAGGAATTGGTTTCATTTCTTCTTTAATGGCTTTCTTCCTTTGATTGAAAGCTAGTCTAAATGCTTAAGGAATTGGATTCTCTTTTCTTCTTTTAATGGCTTAAATGGAATGATTGAAAGCTAGTCTTAATCCTTAAGGAATTGGTTTACTTTCTCTTTTAATGGCTTTCTTCCTTGATTGAAGCTAGTCTTAATGCTTAAGGAATTGGATTTCTTTCTTCTTTAATGGCTTAAATGGAATGATTGAAAGCTAGTCTTAATGCTTAAGGAATTGATTCTCTTTCTTTAATGGCTTAAATGGAATGATTGAAAGCTAGTCTTAATCCTTAAGGAATTGGTTTCATTTCTTCTTTAATGGCTTTCTTCCTTTGATTGGAAGCTAGTCTTAATGCTTAAGGAATTGGATTCTCTTTCTTTTAATGGCTTAAATGGAATGATTGAAAGCTAGTCTTAATCCTTAAGGAATTGGTTTCATTTCTTCTTTAATGGCTTTCTTCCTTTGATTGGAAGCTAGTCTTAATGCTTAAGGAATTGGATTCTCTTTATCTTTAATGGCTTAAATGGAATGATTGAAAGCTAGTCTTAATCCTTAAGGAATTGGTTTCCATTTCTTCTTTAATGGCTTTCTTCCTTTGATTGGAAGCTAGTCTTAATGCTTAAGGAATTGGATTCTCTTTCTCTTTAATGGCTTAAATGGAATGATTGAAAGCTAGTCTTAATCCTTAAGGAATTGGTTTCATTTCTTCTTTAATGGCTTTCCTTGATTGAAGCTAGTCTTCATGCTTAAGGAATTGGATTCTCTTTCTCTTTAATGGCTTAAATGGAATGATTGAAAGCTAGTCTTAATCCTTAAGGAATTGGATTCTCATTTCTTCTTTAACATGGCTTTCCCCTGATTGAAAGATATCAATGCCGAGGAATTGATTTCTCTCTTTAATGATACAAAAATGGAGTGATTGAAAGCTAGTCTTAATCGTCAAGGAATAGGTTTCTATTTCTTCTTAATGGCTTTTCGCTTTGATCGGAAGCCTAGTCTTCCTATTATGCTTATGCTTAATTGGATTCTCTTCTCTTTTAATGGCTTAAATGGAAATGATTGAAAGCTAGTCTTAATCCTTAAGGAATTGGTTTCCATTTCTTCTTTAATGGCTTTCTTCCTTTGATTGGAAGCTAGTCTTTAATGCTTGAAGTGAATTGGATTCTCTTTCCTTTTAATGGTTTAAATGGAATGGGATTGGAAAGTCAGTCTTAATCCTTAAGAAATTGGTTTCATTTTTTTAATGGCTTCCTTTGACAGCTAGTCTTAATCCTTAAGGAATTGGTTTCATTCTTCTTTTTAATGGCTTTCCTTGATTGGAAGAGATCTTGATGCTTGAGGAATTGATTCTCTTTCCTTTAATGAAGATAAAATGGAATGATTGAAAGCTAGTCTTAATCCTCAAGGAATTGGATTTCCATTTCTTCTTTAATGGCTTTTCTTCCTTTGATTGAAAGCAAGTCTTAACGCTTAAGGAATTAGATTCTCTTTCTTTTAATGGCTTAAACTTGAATGATTGAAATTGCTAGTGCCTTAATCTTTAAGGAATTGGTTTCATTTCTCTCTTTAATGGCTTTCTCCTTTGATTAGGAAGCGTAGTTCTTAATGTTGAAGGAATTGATTCTCTTTCTCTTCTTTAGAATGGCTTAAATGGAATGATTGAAAGTTAGTCCTTAATCCCAAGAGAATTGGTTTCATTTCTTCTCTAATGGGCTTTCTTCCTTTGATTGGAAGCTAGTCTTCTAATGCTTGAAGGGGAATGTGGATTCTCTTTTCTTTAATGGCCTTAAGCTATGGAATAGATTGAAAGCTACTATTAATCCTTAAGGAATTGGTTTCTCTTTCTCTTTAATTGGCTAAATGGAACGATTGGAAGATAGTCTTATTATCCTTAAGGAATTGATTCTATCATTTCCTCTTTTAACTATGGCCTTCTTCCTTTGATTGAAAGCTATTTTGACGCTACAAGCATTTCTTTTCTTTAATGGCTTAAATAATGATTGAAAAATTTGGGTCTTAATCCCGCTTAAGGAATTGGTTTCATTTTCTTTTCTTATAATGGCTTTTCCTTTCCTTGATTGGAAGCTAGTCTTAATGCATCGGAGGAATTGGATTCTCTTCTCTCTTTTTTAATGGCTTAAACTGGAATGATTGAAAGCCTAGCCTTAATCCTTTTGATTGGTTTCCATTTCTTCTTTTAATGGCTTTCTTCCTTTGATTGAAGCCGTAGTCCTTAATGCTTAAGGAATTGATTCTCTTTCTTTATTAATGGCTTAAATGGAATGATTGAAAGCCTAGTCTTAATCCTTAAGGAATTGGTTTCCATTTCTTCTTTAATGGCTTTCTTCCTTTGACGTTGGAAGCTAGTCTTAATGCTTTTTAAGGAATTAGGATTCTATTTCTTCTTTTTTTAATGGCTTAAATGGAATGATTGAAAGCTAGTCTTAATCCTTAAGGAATTGGTTTCATTTCTTTCTCTTAATGGCTTTCTTCCTTTGATTGGAAGCTAGTCTTAATGCTTAAGGAATTGGATTTTCTTTCTTTTAATGGCTTAAATGGAATGATTGAAAGCTAGTCTTAATGCTTAAGGAATTGGATTCATTTCTTCTTTAATGGCTTAATGGAATGATTGAAAGCTAGTCTTAATCCTTAAGGAATTGGATTCTCATTTTCTTTAATGGCTTTTCCTTTGATTGAAAGTTTAGTCTTAATGCTTGAGGAATTGTAGATTTTCTTTCTTTTTAATGGCTTAAATGGAATGATTGGAGCGGTCCTAACTCCTTAAGGAATTGGTTTCATTTCTTTCTTTAATGGCTTTCTTCCCCCGTGATTGGAAGCTAGTCTTAATGCTTAAGGAATTGGATTCTCTTCTCTTTTTAATGGTTTACGAATGGAATTATTGAAAGTTTAGTCTTAACTCCTTAATAATTGGTTTCCCATTTCTTCTTTAATGGCTTTCTTCCTTTGATTGGAAGCTAGTCTTAACGTTTGCTTGAGGGAATTGGATTCTCTTTTCTCTTTTAATGGCTTAAAATGGGAATGATTTCTGAAAGCTAGTCTTAATCTTTAAGGAATTGGTTTCTATTTCTTCTTTTTAATGGCTTTCTTCCTTTGATTGGAAGCTAGTCTTTAATGCTTAAGGAATTGGATTCTCTTTCTCTTTAATCGGCTTAAATGGAATGATTGAAAGTTTTAGATCTTAATCCTTAAGCGAATTCGGTTTCCATTTCTTCTTTAATGGCTTTCTTCCTTTGATTGGAAGGTAGTTCTTAATGCTTAAGGAATTGGATTCTCTCATCCTCTTTAATGGCTTAAATGGGAATGGGATTGAAAGTCAGTCTTAATCCTAGTATATGAATTGGTTTCATTTCTTCTTTAATGGCTTTAATGGAATGATTGAAAGATAGTCTTAATCCTTGAGGAATTGGTTTCATTTCTTCTTTAATGGCCTTCTTCCCGATTGATTGAAAGCCGGGCTCTTAATCCCGCGAATTGGTTTCCATTTGAATGGCTTTCTTCCTTGATCGGAATAGTCTTAATGCTTAAGGAATTGATTCGCTTTCTCTTTTAATGGCTTAAACGTGGAATGATTGGAAAGCTACTCTTAATCCTTTAGGAATTGGTTTCATTTCTTCTTTAATGGCTTTCTTCCTTTGATTGGAAGCGTAGTCTTAATGCTTCTAAGGAATTGGATTCTCTTTCTCTTTTAATGGCTTAAAATGGAAATTGATTGAGCTAGTCTTAATCTCTTAAGTGAATTGGTTTCATTTCTTCTTTAATGGCTTTCTTCCTTTGATTGGAAGCGTAGTCTTAATGCTTAAGGAATTGAGATTCTCTTTCTCCTTTAATGGCTTAAATGGAATGACATTGAAAGCTAGTCTTAATCTTTAAGGAATTGGTTTCCATTTCTTTCTTTAATGGCTTTCTTCCTTTGATTGGAAGCGTAGTCTTAATGCTTGAGTGAATTGGATTCTCTTTCTCTTTAACATCGGCTTAAATGGAATGATTGAAAGCTAGTCTTAATCCTGGCGAATTGGTTTCCATTTCTTTCTTTAATGGCTTTCTTCCTTTGATTGGAAGTTAGTCTTAATGCTTAAGGAATTGATTCTATTCCTCTTTTAATGGCTTCAATGGAATGGATTTAAGTTTGAACCTTAATCTCCGGGCTTAATTTGGCTTCATTTTCTTGTATCGGCTTTCTTCTCGATCGGAAGTTTCTGGGGTCTTAATCCATAAGGAATTGGATTCGCTTTTCTTCTTTAATATTTAAATGGAATGGGATTGAAAGCTAGTCTTAATCCTTAAGGAATTGGTTTTATTTCTTCTCTAACGGCCTTCTTCCTTTGATTGGAAGCTAGTCTTTGATGTGCTTGGGCGAATTGGATTCTCTTTCTCTTTAATGGCTTAAATGGAAATGATTGGAAAGCTAGTCTTTAATCCTTAAGGAATTGGTTTCATTTCTTTCTTTAATCGCTCTCTTCCTTTGATTGAAGATAGTCTTAATGCTTGAGGAATTGGATTCTCTTTCCTTTTAACGGCTTTAAATGCGAATGGGATTGAAAGCTAGTCTTAATCCCTCAAGGAATTGGTTTCCATTTCTTTCTTTAATGGCTTTCTTCCTTTCGACAAGCTAGTCTTAATGCTGGGCGACCGGGATTCTCTATTTTCTTTATTATTTCGAATGATTGGAAGCTAGTCTTAATCCTTACAGGAATTGGATTCTCTTCTTCTTTTAATGGCTTAAATGGAATGATTGAAAGCTAGTCCTTAACTCCTTAAGGAATTGGATTTCCATTTCTTCTTTAATGGGCCTTCTTCCTTTGATTGGAATAGAAGTCTTCATGCTTAAGGAATTGGATTCTCTTTCTTTTAATGGCCTTTAAATGGAAATGATTGAAAGCCTAGTCCTTTAATCCTTATGGAGATTGGTTTCCATTTCTTTCTTAACTGGCTTTTCTTCCTTTGATTGGAAGCTAGTCTTAATGCTTAAGTGTAAATTGGATTCTCTTCTCTCTTTAATGGCATAAATGGAATGATTGAAAGTCTATTCTTAATCCTGGGTAAGGAATCTGGTTTCTATTTCTTCTTTAATGGCTTTCTTCCTTGATTGGAAGCTAGTCTTAATGCTTAAGGCGCTAATTGGATTCTTTCTCTTTAATGGCTTAAACGGAACGATTTGAAAGCTAGTCTTAATTCCTTAAGGAATTGGATTCATTTCTTCTTTAATGGCTTGAAATGGAATGATTGAATGCTAGTCTTCACGCCGATAATTGGATTCTCTTTCTCTTTAATGGCTTAAACTGAACGATTGAAAGCTAGTCTTAATCCTGTTGAATTGGTTTCCACTTCTCTCTCTAACGGCTTTCTTCCCTGATTGGAAGCTAGTCTTAATGCTTAAGGAATTGGATCATTTCTCTTTAATGGCTTAAATTAATGATTGAAAGCTAGTCTTAATCCTTAAGGAATTGGTTTCCATTTCTTCTTTAACGGCTTTCTTCCTTTGATTGGAAGCTAGTCTGAATGCTTAAGGAATTGGATTCTCTTTCTATTTTAATGACATAAATGGAATGATTGAAAGGTATTCTTAATCCTTAAGGAATTCGTTTCCATTTCTCCTTTAAAGGCTTTCTTCCTTTGATTGGAAGCTAGTCCCTAATGCTTTGGCGAATTGGATTCTCTTTCTCTCTTAATGGCATAAAATGGAATGATTGAAAGGTATCTTTAATCCTTAAGGAATTCGTTTATTTCCTCAGCCGTTTTCTTCCTGATTGAAGCTAGTCTTAATGGATAAGGAATTGGATCTTCTTTCTCTTTTATCGGTTTAGGGGAATGATTGAAAGCTGTCTTATTCCATAACGAATTGCATTCTCTTTCTCTTTTAATGGCTTAAATGGAATGATTGAAAGCTAGTCCTAATCCTTAAGGAATTGGTTTCCATTTCTTCTCTAATGGCCTTCTTCCATTGATTGGAAGCTAGTCCTAATGCTTAAGGAATTGGATTCTCTTTCTCTTTTAATTGCTTAAATGGAATGATTGAAAGCTAGTCTTAATCCTTCAGGAATTGGTTTCCTTAATTTCTTCTTTAATGGCTTTCTTCCTTT
>CM062529.1:39627517-39646192 GCA_031439595.1 Pterocarpus santalinus | reverse complement strand
CTAGTCTTAATCCTTAAGGAATTGGTTTCCATTTCTTCTTTAATGGCTTTCTTCCTTTGATTGGAAGCTAGTCTTAATGCTTAAGGAATTGGATTCTCTTTCTCTTTTAATGGCTTAAATGGAATGATTGAAAGCTAGTCTTAATCGTTAAGGAATTGGTTTCCATTTCTTCTTTAATGGCTTTCTTCCTTTGATTGGAAGCTAGTCTTAATGCTTAAGGAATTGGATTCTCTTTCTCTTTTAATAGCTTAAATGGAATGATTGAAAGCTAGTCTTAATGCTTAAGGAATTGGATTCTCTTTCTCTTTTAATGGCTTAAATGGAATGATTGAAAGCTAGTCTTAATCCTTAAGGAATTGGTTTCCATTTCTTCTTTAATGGCTTTCTTCCTTTGATTGGAAGCTAGTCTTAAAGCTTAAGGAATTGGATTCTCTTTCTCTTTTAATGGCTGAAATGGAATGATTGAAAGCTAGTCTTAATCCTTAAGGAATTGGTTTCCATTTCTTCTTTAATGGCTTTCTTCCTTTGATTGGAAGCTAGTCTTAATGCTTAAGGAATTGGATTCTCTTTCTCTTTTAATAGCTTAAATGGAATGATTGAAAGCTAGTCCTAATCGTTAAGGAATTGGTTTCCATTTCTTCTTTAATGGCTTTCTTCCTTTGATTGGAAGCTAGTCTTAATGCTTAAGGAATTGGATTCTCTTTCTTTTAATAGCTTAAATGGAATGATTGAAAGCTAGTCTTAATGCTTAAGGAATTGGATTCTCTTTCTCTTTTAATGGCTGAAATGGAATGATTGAAAGCTAGTCTTAATCCTTAAGGAATTGGTTTCCATTTCTTCTTTAATGGCTTTCTTCCTTTGATTGGAAGCTAGTCTTAATGCTTAAGGAATTGGATTCTCTTTCTCTTTTAATGGCTTAAATGGAATGATTGAAAGCTAGTCTTAATCCTTAAGGAATTGGTTTCCATTTCTTCTTTAATGGCTTTCTTCCTTTGATTGGAAGCTAGTCTTAATGCTTAAGGAATTGGATTCTCTTTCTCTTTTAATGGCTTAAATGGAATGATTGAAAGCTAGTCTTAATCGTTAAGGAATTGGTTTCCATTTCTTCTTTAATGGCTTTCTTCCTTTGATTGGAAGCTAGTCTTAATGCTTAAGGAATTGGATTCTCTTTCTTTTTTAATGGCTTAAATGGAATGATTGAAAGCTAGTCTTAATCCTTAAGGAATTGGTTTCCATTTCTTCTTTAATGGCTTTCTTCCTTTGATTGGAAGCTAGTCTTAATGCTTAAGGAATTGGATTCTCTTTCTCTTTTAATGGCTTAAATGGAATGATTGAAAGCTAGTCTTAATCCTTAAGGAATTGGTTTCCATTTCTTCTTTAATGGCTTTCTTCCTTTGATTGGAAGCTAGTCTTAATGCTTAAGGAATTGGATTCTCTTTCTCTTTTAATGGCTTAAATGGAATGATTGAAAGCTAGTCTTAATCCTTAAGGAATTGGTTTCCATTTCTTCTTTAATGGCTTTCTTCCTTTGATTGGAAGCTAGTCTTAATGCTTAAGGAATTGGATTCTCTTTCTCTTTTAATGGCTTAAATGGAATGATTGAAAGCTAGTCTTAATCCTTAAGGAATTGGTTTCCATTTCTTCTTTAATGGCTTTCTTCCTTTGATTGGAAGCTAGTCTTAAAGCTTAAGGAATTGGATTCTCTTTCTCTTTTAATGGCTGAAATGGAATGATTGAAAGCTAGTCTTAATCCTTAAGGAATTGGTTTCCATTTCTTCTTTAATGGCTTTCTTCCTTTGATTGGAAGCTAGTCTTAATGCTTAAGGAATTGGATTCTCTTTCTCTTTTAATGGCTTAAATGGAATGATTGAAAGCTAGTCTTAATCGTTAAGGAATTGGTTTCCATTTCTTCTTTAATGGCTTTCTTCCTTTGATTGGAAGCTAGTCTTAATGCTTAAGGAATTGGATTCTCTTTCTCTTTTAATAGCTTAAATGGAATGATTGAAAGCTAGTCTTAATGCCTAAGGAATTGGATTCCGTTTCTCTTTTAATGGCTGAAATGGAATGATTGAAAGCTAGTCTTAATCCTTAAGGAATTGGTTTCCATTTCTTCTTTAATGGCTTTCTTCCTTTGATTGGAAGCTAGTCTTAATGCTTAAGGAATTGGATTCCGTTTCTCTTTTAATGGCTGAAATGGAATGATTGAAAGCTAGTCTTAATCCTTAAGGAATTGGTTTCCATTTCTTCTTTAATGGCTTTCTTCCTTTGATTGGAAGCTAGTCTTAATGCTTAAGGAATTGGATTCTCTTTCTCTTTTAATGGCTTAAATGGAATGATTGAAAGCTAGTCTTAATCCTTAAGGAATTGGTTTCCATTTCTTCTTTAATGGCTTTCTTCCTTTGATTGGAAGCTAGTCTTAATGCTTAAGGAATTGGATTCTCTTTCTCTTTTAATGGCTTAAATGGAATGATTGAAAGCTAGTCTTAATCGTTAAGGAATTGGTTTCCATTTCTTCTTTAATGGCTTTCTTCCTTTGATTGGAAGCTAGTCTTAATGCTTAAGGAATTGGATTCTCTTTCTCTTTTAATAGCTTAAATGGAATGATTGAAAGCTAGTCTTAATGCTTAAGGAATTGCATTCATTTTCTCTTTTAATGGCTTAAATGGAATGATTGAAAGCTAGTCTTAATCCTTAAGGAATTGGTTTCCATTTCTTCTTTAATGGCTTTCTTCCTTTGATTGGAAGCTAGTCTTAATGCTTAAGGAATTGGATTCTCTTTCTCTTTTAATGGCTTAAATGGAATGATTGAAAGCTAGTCTTAATCCTTAAGGAATTGGTTTCCATTTCTTCTTTAATGGCTTTCTTCCTTTGATTGGAAGCTAGTCTTAATGCTTAAGGAATTGGATTCTCTTTCTCTTTTAATGGCTTAAATGGAATGATTGAAAGCTAGTCTTAATCCTTAAGGAATTGGTTTCCATTTCTTCTTTAATGGCTTTCTTCCTTTGATTGGAAGCTAGTCTTAATGCTTAAGGAATTGGATTCTCTTTCTCTTTTAATGGCTTAAATGGAATGATTGAAAGCTAGTCTGAATCCTTAAGGAATTGGTTTCAATTTCTTCTTTAATGGCTTAAATGGAATGATTGAAAGCTAGTCTTAATCCTTAAGGAATTGGTTTCCATTTCTTCTTTAATGGCTTTCTTCCTTTGATTGGAAGCTAGTCTTAATGCTTAAGGAATTGGATTCTCTTTCTCTTTTAATGGCTTAAATGGAATGATTGAAAGCTAGTCTTAATCCTTAAGGAATTGGTTTCCATTTCTTCTTTAATGGCTTTCTTCCTTTGATTGGAAGCTAGTCTTAATGCTTAAGGAATTGGATTCTCTTTCTCTTTTAATGGCTTAAATGGAATGATTGAAAGCTAGTCTTAATCCTTAAGGAATTGGTTTCCATTTCTTCTTTAATGGCTTTCTTCCTTTGATTGGAAGCTAGTCTTAATGCTTAAGGAATTGGATTCTCTTTCTCTTTTAATGGCTTAAATGGAATGATTGAAAGCTAGTCTTAATCCTTAAGGAATTGGTTTCCATTTCTTCTTTAATGGCTTTCTTCCTTTGATTGGAAGCTAGTCTTAATGCTTAAGGAATTGGATTCTCTTTCTCTTTTAATGGCTTAAATGGAATGATTGAAAGCTAGTCTTAATCGTTAAGGAATTGGTTTCCATTTCTTCTTTAATGGCTTTCTTCCTTTGATTGGAAGCTAGTCTTAATGCTTAAGGAATTGGATTCTCTTTCTCTTTTAATAGCTTAAATGGAATGATTGGAAGCTAGTCTTAAAGCTTAAGGAATTGGATTCTCTTTCTCTTTTAATGGCTGAAATGGAATGATTGAAAGCTAGTCTTACTCCTTAAGGAATTGGTTTCCATTTCTTCTTTAATGGCTTTCTTCCTTTGATTGGAAGCTAGTCTTAATGCTTAAGGAATTGGATTCTCTTTCTCTTTTAATGGCTTAAATGGAATGATTGAAAGCTAGTCTTAATCCTTAAGGAATTGGTTTCCATTTCTTCTTTAATGGCTTTCTTCCTTTGATTGGAAGCTAGTCTTAATGCTTAAGGAATTGGATTCTCTTTCTCTTTTAATGGCTTAAATGGAATGATTGAAAGCTAGTCTTAATCGTTAAGGAATTGGTTTCCATTTCTTCTTTAATGGCTTTCTTCCTTTGATTGGAAGCTAGTCTTAATGCTTAAGGAATTGGATTCTCTTTCCCTTTTAATAGCTTAAATGGAATGATTGAAAGCTAGTCCTAATCGTTAAGGAATTGGTTTCCATTTCTTCTTTAATGGCTTTCTTCCTTTGATTGGAAGCTAGTCTTAATGCTTAAGGAATTGGATTCTCTTTCTCTTTTAATAGCTTAAATGGAATGATTGAAAGCTAGTCTTAATCCTTAAGCATTTGGTTTCCATTTCTTCTTTAATGGCTTTCTTCCTTTGATTGGAAGCTAGTCTTAATGCTTAAGGAATTGTATTCTTTTTCTCTTTTAATGGCTAAAGTGGAATGATTGAAAGCTAGTCTTAATCCTTAAGGAATTGGTTTCCATTTCTTCTTTAATGGCTTTCTTCCTTTGATTGGAAGCTAGTCTTAATGCTTAAGGAATTGGATTCCGTTTCTCTTTTAATGGCTGAAATGGAATGATTGAAAGCTAGTCTTAATCCTTAAGGAATTGGTTTCCATTTCTTCTTTAATGGCTTTCTTCCTTTGATTGGAAGCTAGTCTTAATGCTTAAGGAATTGGATTCTCTCTTTTTTAATGGCTTAAATGGAATGATTGAAAGCTAGTCTTAATCCTTAAGGAATTGGTTTCCATTTCTTCTTTAATGGCTTTCTTCCTTTGATTGGAAGCTAGTCTTAATGCTTAAGGAATTGGATTCTCTTTCTCTTTTAATAGCTTAAATGGAATGATTGAAAGCTAGTCTTAATGCTTAAGGAATTGGATTCTCTTTCTCTTTTAATGGCTGAAATGGAATGATTGAAAGCTAGTCTTAATCCTTAAGGAATTGGTTTCCATTTCTTCTTTAATGGCTTTCTTCCTTTGATTGGAAGCTAGTCTTAATGCTTAAGGAATTGGATTCTCTTTCTCTTTTAATGGCTTAAATGGAATGATTGAAAGCTAGTCTTAATCCTTAAGGAATTGGTTTCCATTTCTTCTTTAATGGCTTTCTTCCTTTGATTGGAAGCTAGTCTTAATGCTTAAGGAATTGGATTCTCTTTCTCTTTTAATGGCTTAAATGGAATGATTGAAAGCTAGTCTTAATCCTTAAGGAATTGGTTTCCATTTCTTCTTTAATGGCTTTCTTCCTTTGATTGGAAGCTAGTCTTAATGCTTAAGGAATTGGATTCTCTTTCTTTTAATGGCTTAAATGGAATGATTGAAAGCTAGTCTTAATCCTTAAGGAATTGGTTTCCATTTCTTCTTTAATGGCTTTCTTCCTTTGATTGGAAGCTAGTCTTAATGCTTAAGGAATTGGATTCTCTTTCTCTTTTAATGGCTTAAATGGAATGATTGAAAGCTAGTCTTAATCCTTAAGGAATTGGTTTCCATTTCTTCTTTAATGGCTTTCTTCCTTTGATTGGAAGCTAGTCTTAATGCTTAAGGAATTGGATTCTCGTTCTCTTTTAATGGCTTAAATGGAATGATTGAAAGCTAGTCTTAATCCTTAAGGAATTGGTTTCCATTTCTTCTTTAATGGCTTTCTTCCTTTGATTGGAAGCTAGTCTTAATGCTTAAGGAATTGGATTCTCTTTCTCTTTTAATGGCTTAAATGGAATGATTGAAAGCTAGTCTTAATCCTTAAGGAATTGGTTTCCATTTCTTCTTTAATGGCTTTCTTCCTTTGATTGGAAGCTAGTCTTAATGCTTAAGGAATTGGATTCTCTTTCTCTTTTAATGGCTTAAATGGAATGATTGAAAGCTAGTCTTAATCCTTAAGGAATTGGTTTCCATTTCTTCTTTAATGGCTTTCTTCCTTTGATTGGAAGCTAGTCTTAATGCTTAAGGAATTGGATTCTCTTTCTCTTTTAATGGCTTAAATGGAATGATTGAAAGCTAGTCTTAATCGTTAAGGAATTGGTTTCCATTTCTTCTTTAATGGCTTTCTTCCTTTGATTGGAAGCTAGTCTTAATGCTTAAGGAATTGGATTCTCTTTCTCTTTTAATAGCTTAAATGGAATGATTGAAAGCTAGTCTTAATGCTTAAGGAATTGGATTCTATTTCTTTTAATGGCTTAAATGGAATGATTGAAAGCTAGTCTTAATCCTTAAGGAATTGGTTTCCATTTCTTCTTTAATGGCTTTCTTCCTTTGATTGGAAGCTAGTCTTAATGCTTAAGGAATTGGATTCTCTTTCTCTTTTAATGGCTTAAATGGAATGATTGAAAGCTAGTCTTAATCCTTAAGGAATTGGTTTCCATTTCTTCTTTAATGGCTTTCTTCCTTTGATTGGAAGCTAGTCTTAATGCTTAAGGAATTGGATTCTCTTTCTCTTTTAATGGCTTAAATGGAATGATTGAAAGCTAGTCTTAATCCTTAAGGAATTGGTTTCCATTTCTTCTTTAATGGCTTTCTTCCTTTGATTGGAAGCTAGTCTTAATGCTTAAGGAATTGGATTCTCTTTCTCTTTTAATGGCTTAAATGGAATGATTGAAAGCTAGTCTTAATCGTTAAGGAATTGGTTTCCATTTCTTCTTTAATGGCTTTCTTCCTTTGATTGGAAGCTAGTCTTAATGCTTAAGGAATTGGATTCTCTTTCTCTTTTAATAGCTTAAATGGAATGATTGAAAGCTAGTCTTAATCCTTAAGGAATTGGTTTCCATTTCTTCTTTAATGGCTTTCTTCCTTTGATTGGAAGCTAGTCTTAATGCTTAAGGAATTGGATTCTCTTTCTCTTTTAATGGCTTAAATGGAATGATTGAAAGCTAGTCTTAATCCTTAAGGAATTGGTTTCCATTTCTTCTTTAATGGCTTTCTTCCTTTGATTGGAAGCTAGTCTTAATGCTTAAGGAATTGGATTCTCTTTCTCTTTTAATGGCTTAAATGGAATGATTGAAAGCTAGTCTTAATCCTTAAGGAATTGGTTTCCATTTCTTCTTTAATGGCTTTCTTCCTTTGATTGGAAGCTAGTCTTAATGCTTAAGGAATTGGATTCTCTTTCTCTTTTAATGGCTTAAATGGAATGATTGAAAGCTAGTCTTAATCGTTAAGGAATTGGTTTCCATTTCTTCTTTAATGGCTTTCTTCCTTTGATTGGAAGCTAGTCTTAATGCTTAAGGAATTGGATTCTCTTTCTCTTTTAATAGCTTAAATGGAATGATTGAAAGCTAGTCTTAATGCTTAAGGAATTGGATTCCGTTTCTCTTTTAATGGCTGAAATGGAATGATTGAAAGCTAGTCTTAATCCTTAAGGAATTGGTTTCCATTTCTTCTTTAATGGCTTTCTTCCTTTGATTGGAAGCTAGTCTTAATGCTTAAGGAATTGGATTCTCTTTCTCTTTTAATGGCTTAAATGGAATGATTGAAAGCTAGTCTTAATCCTTAAGGAATTGGTTTCCATTTCTTCTTTAATGGCTTTCTTCCTTTGATTGGAAGCTAGTCTTAATGCTTAAGGAATTGGATTCCGTTTCTCTTTTAATGGCTTAAATGGAATGATTGAAAGCTAGTCTTAATCGTTAAGGAATTGGTTTCCATTTCTTCTTTAATGGCTTTCTTCCTTTGATTGGAAGCTAGTCTTAATGCTTAAGGAATTGGATTCTCTTTCTCTTTTAATAGCTTAAATGGAATGATTGAAAGCTAGTCTTAATCCTTAAGGAATTGGTTTCCATTTCTTCTTTAATGGCTTTCTTCCTTTGATTGGAAGCTAGTCTTAATGCTTAAGGAATTGGATTCTCTTTCTCTTTTAATGGCTTAAATGGAATGATTGAAAGCTAGTCTTAATCCTTAAGGAATTGGTTTCCATTTCTTCTTTAATGGCTTTCTTCCTTTGATTGGAAGCTAGTCTTAATGCTTAAGGAATTGGATTCTCTTTCTCTTTTAATGGCTTAAATGGAATGATTGAAAGCTAGTCTTAATCCTTAAGGAATTGGTTTCCATTTCTTCTTTAATGGCTTTCTTCCTTTGATTGGAAGCTAGTCTTAATGCTTAAGGAATTGGATTCTTATTCTCTTTTAATGGCTTAAATGGAATGATTGAAAGCTAGTCTTAATCCTTAAGGAATTGGTTTCCATTTCTTCTTTAATGGCTTTCTTCCTTTGATTGGAAGCTAGTCTTAATGCTTAAGGAATTGTATTCTTTCTCTTTTAATGGCTTAAATGGAATGATTGAAAGCTAGTCTTAATCCTTAAGGAATTGGTTTCCATTTCTTCTTTAATGGCTTTCTTCCTTTGATTGGAAGCTAGTCTTAATGCTTAAGGAATTGGATTCTCTTTCTCTTTTAATAGCTTAAATGGAATGATTGAAAGCTAGTCTTAATCCTTAAGGAATTGGTTTCCATTTCTTCTTTAATGGCTTTCTTCCTTTGATTGGAAGCTAGTCTTAATGCTTAAGGAATTGGATTCTCTTTCTCTTTTAATAGCTTAAATGGAATGATTGAAAGCTAGTCTTAATGCTTAAAGAATTGGATTCCGTTCTTCTTTTAATGGCTGAAATGGAATGATTGAAAGCTAGTCTTAATCCTTAAGGAATTGGTTTCCATTTCTTCTTTAATGGCTTTCTTCCTTTGATTGGAAGCTAGTCTTAATGCTTAAGGAATTGGATTCTCTTTCTCTTTTAATGGCTTAAATGGAATGATTGAAAGCTAGTCTTAATCCTTAAGGAATTGGTTTCCATTTCTTCTTTAATGGCTTTCTTCCTTTGATTGGAAGCTAGTCTTAATGCTTAAGGAATTGGATTCTTGTTCTCTTTTAATGGCTTAAATGGAATGATTGAAAGCTAGTCTTAATCCTTAAGGAATTGGTTTCCATTTCTTCTTTAATGGCTTTCTTCCTTTGATTGGAAGCTAGTCTTAATGCTTAAGGAATTGGATTCTCTTTCTCTTTTAATGGCTTAAATGGAATGATTGAAAGCTAGTCTTAATCGTTAAGGAATTGGTTTCCATTTCTTCTTTAATGGCTTTCTTCCTTTGATTGGAAGCTAGTCTTAATGCTTAAGGAATTGGATTCTCTTTCTCTTTTAATAGCTTAAATGGAATGATTGAAAGCTAGTCTTAATGCTTAAGGAATTGGATTCTCTTTCTCTTTTAATGGCTGAAATGGAATGATTGAAAGCTAGTCTTAATCCTTAAGGAATTGGTTTCCATTTCTTCTTTAATGGCTTTCTTCCTTTGATTGGAAGCTAGTCTTAATGCTTAAGGAATTGGATTCTCTTTCTCTTTTAATGGCTTAAATGGAATGATTGAAAGCTAGTCTTAATCCTTAAGGAATTGGTTTCCATTTCTTCTTTAATGGCTTTCTTCCTTTGATTGGAAGCTAGTCTTAATGCTTAAGGAATTGGATTCTCTTTCTCTTTTAATGGCTTAAATGGAATGATTGAAAGCTAGTCTTAATCCTTAAGGAATTGGTTTCCATTTCTTCTTTAATGGCTTTCTTCCTTTGATTGGAAGCTAGTCTTAATGCTTAAGGAATTGGATTCTCTTTCTCTTTTAATAGCTTAAATGGAATGATTGAAAGCTAGTCTTAATGCTTAAGGAATTGGATTACGTTTCTCTTTTAATGGCGTAAATGGAATGATTGAAAGCTAGTCTTAATCCTTAAGGAATTGGTTTCCATTTCTTCTTTAATGGCTTTCTTCCTTTGATTGGAAGCTAGTCTTAATGCTTAAGGAATTGGATTCTCTTTCTCTTTTAATGGCTTAAATGGAATGATTGAAAGCTAGTCTTAATCCTTAAGGAATTGGTTTCCATTTCTTCTTTAATGGCTTTCTTCCTTTGATTGGAAGCTAGTCTTAATGCTTAAGGAATTGGATTCTCTTTCTCTTTTAATGGCTTAAATGGAATGATTGAAAGCTAGTCTTAATCGTTAAGGAATTGGTTTCCATTTCTTCTTTAATGGCTTTCTTCCTTTGATTGGAAGCTAGTCTTAATGCTTAAGGAATTGGATTCTCTTTCTCTTTTAATAGCTTAAATGGAATGATTGAAAGCTAGTCTTAATCCTTAAGGAATTGGTTTCCATTTCTTCTTTAATGGCTTTCTTCCTTTGATTGGAAGCTAGTCTTAATGCTTAAGGAATTGGATTCTCTTTCTCTTTTAATAGCTTAAATGGAATGATTGAAAGCTAGTCTTAATCCTTAAGGAATTGGTTTCCATTTCTTCTTTAATGGCTTTCTTCCTTTGATTGGAAGCTAGTCTTAATGCTTAAGGAATTGGATTCTCTTTCTCTTTTAATGGCTTAAATGGAATGATTGAAAGCTAGTCTTAATCCTTAAGGAATTGGTTTCCATTTCTTCTTTAATGGCTTTCTTCCTTTGATTGGAAGCTAGTCTTAATGCTTAAGGAATTGGATTCTCTTTCTCTTTTAATGGCTTAAATGGAATGATTGAAAGCTAGTCTTAATCCTTAAGGAATTGGTTTCCATTTCTTCTTTAATGGCTTTCTTCCTTTGATTGGAAGCTAGTCTTAATGCTTAAGGAATTGGATTCTCTTTCTCTTTTAATGGCTTAAATGGAATGATTGAAAGCTAGTCTTAATCCTTAAGGAATTGGTTTCCATTTCTTCTTTAATGGCTTTCTTCCTTTGATTGGAAGCTAGTCTTAATGCTTAAGGAATTGGATTCTCTTTCTCTTTTAATGGCTTAAATGGAATGATTGAAAGCTAGTCTTAATCCTTAAGGAATTGGTTTCCATTTCTTCTTTAATGGCTTTCTTCCTTTGATTGGAAGCTAGTCTTAATGCTTAAGGAATTGGATTCTCTTTCTCTTTTAATGGCTTAAATGGAATGATTGAAAGCTAGTCTTAATCCTTAAGGAATTGGTTTCCATTTCTTCTTTAATGGCTTTCTTCCTTTGATTGGAAGCTAGTCTTAATGCTTAAGGAATTGGATTCTCTTTCTCTTTTAATGGCTTAAATGGAATGATTGAAAGCTAGTCTTAATCCTTAAGGAATTGGTTTCCATTTCTTCTTTAATGGCTTTCTTCCTTTGATTGGAAGCTAGTCTTAATGCTTAAGGAATTGGATTCTCTTTCTCTTTTAATGGCTTAAATGGAATGATTGAAAGCTAGTCTTAATCCTTAAGGAATTGGTTTCCATTTCTTCTTTAATGGCTTTCTTCCTTTGATTGGAAGCTAGTCTTAATGCTTAAGGAATTGGATTCTCTTTCTCTTTTAATGGCTTAAATGGAATGATTGAAAGCTAGTCTTAATCCTTAAGGAATTGGTTTCCATTTCTTCTTTAATGGCTTTCTTCCTTTGATTGGAAGCTAGTCTTAATGCTTAAGGAATTGGATTCTCTTTCTCTTTTAATGGCTTAAATGGAATGATTGAAAGCTAGTCTTAATCCTTAAGGAATTGGTTTCCATTTCTTCTTTAATGGCTTTCTTCCTTTGATTGGAAGCTAGTCTTAATGCTTAAGGAATTGGATTCTCTTTCTCTTTTAATGGCTTAAATGGAATGATTGAAAGCTAGTCTTAATGCTTAAGGAATTGGATTCTCTTTCTCTTTTAATGGCTTAAATGGAATGATTGAAAGCTAGTCTTAATCCTTAAGGAATTGGTTTCCATTTCTTCTTTAATGGCTTTCTTCCTTTGATTGGAAGCTAGTCTTAATGCTTAAGGAATTGGATTCTCTTTCTCTTTTAATGGCTTAAATGGAATGATTGAAAGCTAGTCTTAATCCTTAAGGAATTGGTTTCCATTTCTTCTTTAATGGCTTTCTTCCTTTGATTGGAAGCTAGTCTTAATGCTTAAGGAATTGGATTCTCTTTCTCTTTTAATGGCTTAAATGGAATGATTGAAAGCTAGTCTTAATCCTTAAGGAATTGGTTTCCATTTCTTCTTTAATGGCTTTCTTCCTTTGATTGGAAGCTAGTCTTAATGCTTAAGGAATTGGATTCTCTTTCTCTTTTAATGGCTTAAATGGAATGATTGAAAGCTAGTCTTAATCCTTAAGGAATTGGTTTCCATTTCTTCTTTAATGGCTTTCTTCCTTTGATTGGAAGCTAGTCTTAATGCTTAAGGAATTGGATTCTCTTTCTCTTTTAATGGCTTAAATGGAATGATTGAAAGCTAGTCTTAATCCTTAAGGAATTGGTTTCCATTTCTTCTTTAATGGCTTTCTTCCTTTGATTGGAAGCTAGTCTTAATGCTTAAGGAATTGGATTCTCTTTCTCTTTTAATGGCTTAAATGGAATGATTGAAAGCTAGTCTTAATCCTTAAGGAATTGGTTTCCATTTCTTCTTTAATGGCTTTCTTCCTTTGATTGGAAGCTAGTCTTAATGCTTAAGGAATTGGATTCTCTTTCTCTTTTAATAGCTTAAATGGAATGATTGAAAGCTAGTCTTAATCCTTAAGGAATTGGTTTCCATTTCTTCTTTAATGGCTTTCTTCCTTTGATTGGAAGCTAGTCTTAATGCTTAAGGAATTGGATTCCGTTTCTCTTTTAATGGCTGAAATGGAATGATTGAAAGCTAGTCTTAATCCTTAAGGAATTGGTTTCCATTTCTTCTTTAATGGCTTTCTTCCTTTGATTGGAAGCTAGTCTTAATGCTTAAGGAATTGGATTCTCTTTCTCTTTTAATGGCTTAAACGGAATGATTGAAAGCTAGTGTTAATCGTTAAGGAATTGGTTTCCATTTCTTCTTTAATGGCTTTCTTCCTTTGATTGGAAGCTAGTCTTAATGCTTAAGGAATTGGATTCTCTTTCTCTTTTAATAGCTTAAATGGAATGATTGAAAGCTAGTCTTAATGCTTAAGGAATTGGATTCCGTTTCTCTTTTAATGGCTGAAATGGAATGATTGAAAGCTAGTCTTAATCCTTAAGGAATTGGTTTCCATTTCTTCTTTAATGGCTTTCTTCCTTTGATTGGAAGCTAGTCTTAATGCTTAAGGAATTGGATTCTCTTTCTTTTAATGGCTTAAATGGAATGATTGAAAGCTAGTCTTAATCCTTAAGGAATTGGTTTCCATTTCTTCTTTAATGGCTTTCTTCCTTTGATTGGAAGCTAGTCTTAATGCTTAAGGAATTGGATTCTCTTTCTCTTTTAATAGCTTAAATGGAATGATTGAAAGCTAGTCTTAATCCTTAAGGAATTGGTTTCCATTTCTTCTTTAATGGCTTTCTTCCTTTGATTGGAAGCTAGTCTTAATGCTTAAGGAATTGGATTCTCTTTGTCTTTTAATGGCTTAAATGGAATGATTGAAAGCTAGTCTTAATCGTTAAGGAATTGGTTTCCATTTCTTCTTTAATGGCTTTCTTCCTTTGATTGGAAGCTAGTCTTAATGCTTAAGGAATTGGATTCTCTTTCTCTTTTAATAGCTTAAATGGAATGATTGAAAGCTAGTCTTAATCCTTAAGGAATTGGTTTCCATTTCTTCTTTAATGGCTTTCTTCCTTTGATTGGAAGCTAGTCTTAATGCTTAAGGAATTGGATTCTCTTTCTCTTTTAATGGCTTAAATGGAATGATTGAAAGCTAGTCTTAATCCTTAAGGAATTGGTTTCCATTTCTTCTTTAATGGCTTTCTTCCTTTGATTGGAAGCTAGTCTTAATGCTTAAGGAATTGGATTCTCTTTCTCTTTTAATGGCTGAAATGGAATGATTGAAAGCTAGTCTTAATCCTTAAGGAATTGGTTTCCATTTCTTCTTTAATGGCTTTCTTCCTTTGATTGGAAGCTAGTCTTAATGCTTAAGGAATTGGATTCTCTTTCTCTTTTAATGGCTTAAATGGAATGATTGAAAGCTAGTCTTAATCGTTAAGGAATTGGTTTCCATTTCTTCTTTAATGGCTTTCTTCCTTTGATTGGAAGCTAGTCTTAATGCTTAAGGAATTGGATTCTCTTTCTCTTTTAATAGCTTAAATGGAATGATTGAAAGCTAGTCTTAATGCTTAAGGAATTGGATTCCGTTTCTCTTTTAATGGCTGAAATGGAATGATTGAAAGCTAGTCTTAATCCTTAAGGAATTGGTTTCCATTTCTTCTTTAATGGCTTTCTTCCTTTGATTGGAAGCTAGTCTTAATGCTTAAGGAATTGGATTCTCTTTCTCTTTTAATGGCTTAAATGGAATGATTGAAAGCTAGTCTTAATCCTTAAGGAATTGGTTTCCATTTCTTCTTTAATGGCTTTCTTCCTTTGATTGGAAGCTAGTCTTAATGCTTAAGGAATTGTATTCTTTTTCTCTTTTAATGGCTTAAATGGAATGATTGAAAGCTAGTCGTAATCGTTAAGGAATTGGTTTCCATTTCTTCTTTAATGGCTTTCTTCCTTTGATTGGAAGCTAGTCTTAATGCTTAAGGAATTGGATTCTCTTTCTCTTTTAATAGCTTAAATGGAATGATTGAAAGCTAGTCTTAATGCTTAAGGAATTGGATTCCATTTCTCTTTTAATGGCTGAAATGGAATGATTGAAAGCTAGTCTTAATCCTTAAGGAATTGGTTTCCATTTCTTCTTTAATGGCTTTCTTCCTTTGATTGGAAGCTAGTCTTAATGCTTAAGGAATTGGATTCTCTTTCTCTTTTAATGGCTTAAATGGAATGATTGAAAGCTAGTCTTAATCCTTAAGGAATTGGTTTCCATTTCTTCTTTAATGGCTTTCTTCCTTTGATTGGAAGCTAGTCTTAATGCTTAAGGAATTGGATTCTCTTTCTCTTTTAATGGCTGAAATGGAATGATTGAAAGCTAGTCTTAATCCTTAAGGAATTGGTTTCCATTTCTTCTTTAATGGCTTTCTTCCTTTGATTGGAAGCTAGTCTTAATGCTTAAGGAATTGGATTCTCTTTCTCTTTTAATAGCTTAAATGGAATGATTGAAAGCTAGTCCTAATCGTTAAGGAATTGGTTTCCATTTCTTCTTTAATGGCTTTCTTCCTTTGATTGGAAGCTAGTCTTAATGCTTAAGGAATTGGATTCTCTTTCTCTTTTAATGGCTTAAATGGAATGATTGAAAGCTAGTCTTAATCCTTAAGGAATTGGTTTCCATTTCTTCTTTAATGGCTTTCTTCCTTTGATTGGAAGCTAGTCTTAATGCTTAAGGAATTGGATTCTCTTTCTCTTTTAATGGCTTAAATGGAATGATTGAAAGCTAGTCTTAATCCTTAAGGAATTGGTTTCCATTTCTTCTTTAATGGCTTTCTTCCTTTGATTGGAAGCTAGTCTTAATGCTTAAGGAATTGGATTCTCTTTCTCTTTTAATGGCTTAAATGGAATGATTGAAAGCTAGTCTTAATCCTTAAGGAATTGGTTTCCATTTCTTCTTTAATGGCTTTCTTCCTTTGATTGGAAGCTAGTCTTAATGCTTAAGGAATTGGATACGGTTTCTCTTTTAATGGCTTAAATGGAATGATTGAAAGCTAGTCTTAATCGTTAAGGAATTGGTTTCCATTTCTTCTTTAATGGCTTTCTTCCTTTGATTGGAAGCTAGTCTTAATGCTTAAGGAATTGGATTCTCTTTCTCTTTTAATAGCTTAAATGGAATGATTGAAAGCTAGTCTTAATCCTTAAGGAATTGGTTTCCATTTCTTCTTTAATGGCTTTCTTCCTTTGATTGGAAGCTAGTCTTAATGCTTAAGGAATTGTATTCTCTTTCTTTTAATGGCTTAAATGGAATGATTGAAAGCTAGTCTTAATCCTTAAGGAATTGGTTTCCATTTCTTCTTTAATGGCTTTCTTCCTTTGATTGGAAGCTAGTCTTAAAGCTTAAGGAATTGGATTCTCTTTCTCTTTTAATGGCTGAAATGGAATGATTGAAAGCTAGTCTTAATCCTTAAGGAATTGGTTTCCATTTCTTCTTTAATGGCTTTCTTCCTTTGATTGGAAGCTAGTCTTAATGCTTAAGGAATTGTATTCTTTTTCTCTTTTAATACCTTAAATCCAATGATTGAAAGCTAGTGTTAATCGTTAAGGAATTGGTTTCCATTTCTTCTTTAATGGCTTTCTTCCTTTGATTGGAAGCTAGTCTTAATGCTTAAGGAATTGGATTCTCTTTCTCTTTTAATAGCTTAAATGGAATGATTGAAAGCTAGTCCTAATCGTTAAGGAATTGGTTTCCATTTCTTCTTTAATGGCTTTCTTCCTTTGATTGGAAGCTAGTCTTAATGCTTAAGGAATTGGATTCTCTTTCTCTTTTAATAGCTTAAATGGAATGATTGAAAGCTAGTCTTAATGCTTAAGGAATTGGATTCTCTTTCTCTTTTAATGGCTGAAATGGAATGATTGAAAGCTAGTCTTAATCCTTAAGGAATTGGTTTCCATTTCTTCTTTAATGGCTTTCTTCCTTTGATTGGAAGCTAGTCTTAATGCTTAAGGAATTGGATTCTGTTTCCTTTTTAATGGCTGAAATGGAATGATTGAAAGCTAGTCTTAATCCTTAAGGAATTGGTTTCCATTTCTTCTTTAATGGCTTTCTTCCTTTGATTGGAAGCTAGTCTTAATGCTTAAGGAATTGGATTCCGTTTCTCTTTTAATGGCTGAAATGGAATGATTGAAAGCTAGTCTTAATCCTTAAGGAATTGGTTTCCATTTCTTCTTTAATGGCTTTCTTCCTTTGATTGGAAGCTAGTCTTAATGCTTAAGGAATTGGATTCTCTTTCTCTTTTAATGGCTTAAATGGAATGATTGAAAGCTAGTCTTAATCCTTAAGGAATTGGTTTCCATTTCTTCTTTAATGGCTTTCTTCCTTTGATTGGAAGCTAGTCTTAATGCTTAAGGAATTGGATTCTCTTTCTCTTTTAATGGCTTAAATGGAATGATTGAAAGCTAGTCTTAATCCTTAAGGAATTGGTTTCCATTTCTTCTTTAATGGCTTTCTTCCTTTGATTGGAAGCTAGTCTTAATGCTTAAGGAATTGGATTCTCTTTCTCTTTTAATGGCTGAAATGGAATGATTGAAAGCTAGTCTTAATCCTTAAGGAATTGGTTTCCATTTCTTCTTTAATGGCTTTCTTCCTTTGATTGGAAGCTAGTCTTAATGCTTAAGGAATTGGATTCTCTTTCTCTTTTAATGGCTTAAATGGAATGATTGAAAGCTAGTCTTAATCCTTAAGGAATTGGTTTCCATTTCTTCTTTAATGGCTTTCTTCCTTTGATTGGAAGCTAGTCTTAATGCTTAAGGAATTGTATTCTTTTTCTCTTTTAATGGCTTAAATGGAATGATTGAAAGCTAGTCGTAATCGTTAAGGAATTGGTTTCCATTTCTTCTTTAATGGCTTTCTTCCTTTGATTGGAAGCTAGTCTTAATGCTTAAGGAATTGGATTCTCTTTCTCTTTTAATAGCTTAAATGGAATGATTGAAAGCTAGTCTTAATCCTTAAGGAATTGGTTTCCATTTCTTCTTTAATGGCTTTCTTCCTTTGATTGGAAGCTAGTCTTAATGCTTAAGGAATTGGATTCTCTTTCTCTTTTAATAGCTTAAATGGAATGATTGAAAGCTAGTCTTAATCCTTAAGGAATTGGTTTCCATTTCTTCTTTAATGGCTTTCTTCCTTTGATTGGAAGCTAGTCTTAATGCTTAAGGAATTGGATTCTCTTTCTCTCTTTTAATGGCTTAAATGGAATGATTGAAAGCTAGTCTTAATCCTTAAGGAATTGGTTTCCATTTCTTCTTTAATGGCTTTCTTCCTTTGATTGGAAGCTAGTCTTAATGCTTAAGGAATTGTATTCTTTTTCTCTTTTAATGGCTTAAATGGAATGATTGAAAGCTAGTCGTAATCGTTAAGGAATTGGTTTCCATTTCTTCTTTAATGGCTTTCTTCCTTTGATTGGAAGCTAGTCTTAATGCTTAAGGAATTGGATTCTCTTTCTCTTTTAATAGCTTAAATGGAATGATTGAAAGCTAGTCTTAATGCTTAAGGAATTGGATTTCGTTTCTCTTTTAATGGCTGAAATGGAATGATTGAAAGCTAGTCTTAATCCTTAAGGAATTGGTTTCCATTTCTTCTTTAATGGCTTTCTTCCTTTGATTGGAAGCTAGTCTTAATGCTTAAGGAATTGGATTCTCTTTCTCTTTTAATGGCTTAAATGGAATGATTGAAAGCTAGTCTTAATCCTTAAGGAATTGGTTTCCATTTCTTCTTTAATGGCTTTCTTCCTTTGATTGGAAGCTAGTCTTAATGCTTAAGGAATTGTATTCTTTTTCTCTTTTAATGGCTTAAATGGAATGATTGAAAGCTAGTCGTAATCGTTAAGGAATTGGTTTCCATTTCTTCTTTAATGGCTTTCTTCCTTTGATTGGAAGCTAGTCTTAATGCTTAAGGAATTGGATTCTCTTTCTCTTTTAATAGCTTAAATGGAATGATTGAAAGCTAGTCCTAATCGTTAAGGAATTGGTTTCCATTTCTTCTTTAATGGCTTTCTTCCTTTGATTGGAAGCTAGTCTTAATGCTTAAGGAATTGGATTCTCTTTCTCTTTTAATAGCTTAAATGGAATGATTGAAAGCTAGTCTTAATGCTTAAGGAATTGGATTCCGTTTCTCTTTTAATGGCTGAAATGGAATGAT
>CM062529.1:39559464-39627017 GCA_031439595.1 Pterocarpus santalinus | reverse complement strand
GCTAGTCTTAATGAAAGCTAGTCTTAATCCTTGATCCTTAAGGAATTGGTTTCCATTTCTTCTTTAATGGCTTTCTTTCCTTTCGATTGGAAGCTAGTCTTTAATGCTTAAGGAATTGGACCTTCTTTCTCCTTTAATGGCTTAAATGGAATGATTTGAAAGCTAGTCTTAATCCTTAAGGAATTGGTTTCCATTTCTTCTTTAATAGCTTTCTTTCCTTTGATTGGAAGCTAGTCTTAATGCTTAAGGAATTGGATTCTCTTTCTCTTTTAATGGCTTAAATGGAATATGAGTTGAAAGTTAGTCTTAATCGTTAAAGGAATTGGTTTCCATTTCTTTCTTTAATGGCTTTTCTTCCTTTGATTGGAAGTCATCTAGTCTTTGCTTAATCCATGGGGAATTGGATTCTCTTTCTCTTTTAATGGCTTAAAAGTGGAATGATTGAAAGCTGAGTCTTAATCCTTAAGTGAATTGGTTTCCATTTCTTCTTGTATTTTATGGCTTTCTTCCTTTGATTGGAAGCTTCAGTCTTAATGCTTAAGGAATTAGATTCTCTTTCTCTTTTAATGGCTTGGAAAATGGAATGATTGAAAGCTAGTCTTAATCCTTAAGGAATTGAGTTTCATTTCTTCTTTAATGGCTTTCTTCCTTTGATTGGAAGCTAGTCTTAGTCGCTTAAGGAATTGGATTCTCTTTCTCTTATTAATGGCTTAAATGGAATAGATTGAAAGTTTAGCCTTAATCATCTTAAGTTGAAATTGGTTTCATTTCCTTCTTCTTATAACGCTTTCTTCCTTTTGATTTGAAGCTAGTCTTAATGCTTAAGTAATTGGATTCTCTTTCTCCTTTAATTGCTAAAATGGAATGATTGAAAGCTAGTCTTAATCCTTAAGGAATTGGTTTTTGTTTCTTCTCTTTTAATGGCGTGAACGGAATGATTGAAAGCTAGTCTTAATCCTTAAGGAATTGGTTTCCATTTCTTCTTTAATGGCGTTCTTCCTTTGATTGGAAGCTAGTCTTAAAGCTTAAGGAATTGTATTCTCTTTCTCTTTTAGTGGCTTAAATGGAATGATTGAAAGCTAGTCTTAATCCTTAAGGAATTGGTTTCCATTTCTTCTTTAATGGCTTTCTTCCTTTGATTGGAAGCTAGTCTTAATGCTTAAGGAATTGGATTCTCTTTCTCTTTTAATGGCTTAAATGGAATGATTCAAAGCTAGTCTTAATCCTTAAGGAATTGGTTTCCATTTCTTCTTTAATGGCTTTCTTCTTTGATTGGAAGCTAGTCTTAATGCTTAAGGAATTGGATTCCCTTTCTCTTTTAATGGCTTAAATGGAATAATTGAAAGCGAGTCTTAATCCTTAAGCATTTGGTTTTGGCTTTCTTCTTTTGATTGGAAGCTAGTCTTAATGCTTAAGGAATTGGATTCCCTTTCTCTTTTAATGGCTTAAATGGAATGATTGAAAGCTAGTCTTAATCCTTAAGGAATTGGTTTCCATTTCTTCTTTAATGGCTTTCTTCCTTTGATTGGAAGCTAGTCTTAATGCTTAAGGAATTGGATTCTCTTTCTCTTTTAATGGCTTAAATGAATGATTGAAAGCTAGTCTTAATCCTTAAGGAATTGGTTTCCATTTCTTCTTTAATGGCTTTCTTCCTTTGATTGGAAGCTAGTCCTAATGCTTAAGACATTAGATTCTCTTTCTCCTTTAATGGCTTAAATGGAATGATTGAAAGCTAGTCTTAATCCTTAAGGAATTGGTTTCCATTTCTGCTTTAATGGCTTTCTTTCTTTGATTGGAAGCTAGTGTTAATGCTTAAGGAATTGGATTCTCTTTCTCTTTTAATGGCTTAAATGGAATAATTGAAAGCGAGTCTTAATCCTTAAGGAATTGGTTTCCATTTCATCTTTAATGGCTTTCTTCCTTTGATTGGAAGCTAGTCTTAATGCTTAAGGAATTGGATTCTCTTTCTCTTTTAATGGCTTAAAGGGAATGATTGAAAGCCAGTCTAAACTCAAAGGAATTGGTTTCATTTCTTCTTTAATGGCATTCTTCCTTTGATTGGATGCTAGTCTTAAAGCCATAAGGAATTGGATTCTCTTTTCTTTAATGGCTTAAATGGAATGATTGAAAGGTAGTATTAATCCATAAGGAATTGGATTCTCTTTCCCTTTTAATGGCTTAAATGGAATGATTGGAAGCTAGTCTTAATCCTTAAGAAATTGTTTTCCATTTCTTCTTTAATGAAGGCTTCTTCCTTTGATTGAAAGCTAGTCTTAACATGCTTAAGGAATTGGATCTCTTTCTTCTTTAATGACATAAACGAACACGGTTGAAAGCTTGTCCTAATCCTTAAGGAATTGGATTTCATTTCTTCTTTATTGGCTTTCATCCTTTGATTGGAAGCTAGTCTTAAAGCTTGAGGAATTGGATTCTCTTTCTCTTTTAATGGCTTAAATGGAATGATTGAAAGCTAGTCTTAATCCTTAAGGAATTGGTTTCCATTTCTTCATTAACGGGCCGCCTTCCTTTGATTGGAAGCTAGTCTTAATGCTTAAGGAATTGGATTCCCATTCTCTTTGAATTAGCTTTAAATGGAACGATTGAAAGCTAGTCTTTATCCTTAAGGAATTGGTTTCCTTTTCTTCATTAATGGCTTTCTTCCTATGGTTGGAAGCTAGTCTTAATACTTAAGGAATTGGATTCTCTTTCTCTTTTAATGGCTTAAATGGAATAATTGAAAGCGAGTCTTAATCCTTAAGCATTTGGTTTCCATTTCTTCTTTAACGGCTTTTTCCCCTTGATTGGAAGCTAGTCTTAATGCTTAAGGAATTGGAAACCCTTTCTCTTTTAATGGCTTAGATGGAATGATTTAAAGCTAGTCTTAATCGTTAAGGAATTGGTTTCCATTTCGTTCTTTAATGGGTTTCTTCCTTTGAATGGAAGCTAGGGTTAATGCTTCATGAATTGGATTCTCTTTCTCTTTAATGGCTTAAATGGAATGATCAAGCTAGTCTTAATCCTTCAAGGAATTGGTTTCCATTTCTTCTTTAATGGCTTTTTTCCTTTGATTGGAAGCTAGTCCTAATGCTTACATTATTGGATTCTTCTTTTCTCCTTAATGGCTTAAATGGAATGATTGAAAGCCGGGCCTTTAATCCTTAATGAATTGGTTTCCATTTCAGCTTTAATGGCTTTCTTTCTTTGATTGGACAGCTAGTCTTAATGCTTAAGGAATTTGATTCTCTTGCTCTTTTAATGGCTTGAAGGGAATAATTGAAAGCCAGTCTTAATCGTTCACGAATTGGTTTCATTTCTTCTTTAACGGCTTTCTTCTCTTTGATTGGACGCTAGTCTTAATGCTTAAGGAATTGGATTTTCTTTCTCTTTTAATGGCTTAAATGGAATGATTGAAAGCCAGATCTTAATCCACAAGCGAACTGGTTTCTCTTTCTCTTCTTAATGGGCTTAAATGGAATGATTGACAAGCTTGTCTTAATCCTTAAGGCCGTAATTGATTTTCATTTCTTTCTTTGCTGGCTTAATTCCCTGATTGCAAGCCAGTCTTAATGCCTCGAGGAATTGACTTCTTTCTCTTTTATTGGCTTAAATGGAATGATTGAAAGCTTGTCCTAATCCTTAAGGAATTGGATTTCATTTCTTCTTTATTGGCTTTCATCCTTTGATTGGAAGCTAGTCTTAAAGCTTGAGGAATTGGATTCTCTTTCTCTTTTAATGGCTTAAATGGAATGATTGAAAGCTAGTCTTAATCCTTAAGGAATTGGTTTCCATTTCTTCATTAATGGCTGTCTTCCTTTGATTGGAAGCTAGTCTTAATGCTTAAGGAATTGGATTCCCATTCTCTTTTAATGGCTTAAATGGAACGATTGAAAGCTAGTCTTTATCCTTAAGGAATTGGTTTCCTTTTCTTCATTAATGGCTTTCTTCCTATGGTTGGAAGCTAGTCTTAATACTTAAGGAATTTGATTCTCTTTCTCTTTTAATGGCTTTAATGGAATGATTGAAAGCTAGTCTTTATCCTTAAGGAATTGGTTTCCTTTTCTTCATTAATGGCTTTCTTCCTATGGTTGGAAGCTAGTCTTAATACTTAAGGAATTGGATTCTCTTTCTCTTTTAATGGCTTTAATGGAATGATTGAAAGCTAGTCTTAATCCTTAAGCATTTGGTTTCCATTTCTTCTTTAATGGCTTTTTCCCCTTGATTGGAAGCTAGTCTTAATGCTTAAGGAATTGGATACCCTTTCTCTTTTAATGGCTTAAATGGAATGATTGAAAGCTAGTCTTAATCGTTAAGGAATTGGTTTCCATTTCTTCTTTAATGGCTTTCTTCCTTTGATTGGAAGCTAGTCTTAGTGCTGAAGGAATTGGATTTTCTTTCTCTTTTAATGGCTTAAAGGGAATGATTGAAGGCTAGTCTTAATCCTTAAGGAATTGGTTTCCATTTCTTCTTTAATGGCTTTCTTCCTTTGATTGGAAGCTAGTCCTAGTGCTTAAGACATTAGATTCTCTTTCTCCTTTAATGGCTTAAATGGAATGATTGAAAGCTAGTCTTAATCCTTACTAAGTTTGGTTTCATTTCTTCTTTAATGGCTTTCTTCTTTGACTTTGATTGAAATCTTAAAAGGCATGAATGGAATTGGATTCTCTTCTCTTTTAATGGCTTAAATGGAATGATTGAAAGCTAGTCCTTAATCCTTAAGGAATTGGTTTCATTTCTTTTTTAATGGCTTTCTTCCTTTGATTGGAAGCTAGTCTTAATGCTTAAGGAATTGGATTCTCTTTCTCTTTTAATGGCTTAAATGGAATGATTGAAAGCTAGTCTTAATCCTTATGAATTGGTTTTCCCATTTCTTTAATAGTCGATTTCTTCCTTTGATTGGAAGCCTAGTCTTAATGCTTAAGGAATTGGATTCTCGTCTTTTAATGGCTTAAATGGAATGATTGAAAGCTAGTCTTAATCCATAAGGAATTGGATTATCTTTCTCTTTTAATGGCTTAAATGGAATGATTGAAAGCTAGTCTTAATCCTTAAGGAATTGGTTTCCATTTCTTCTTTAATGGCTTTCTTCCTTTGATTGGAAAGTTAACTTAATGCTGCTTAAGGAATTGGATTCTCTTTCTCTTTTAATGGCTTACATGGAATGATTGAAAGCAAGTCTTAATCCTTAAGGAATTGGTTTCCATTTCTTCTTTAATGGCTTTCTTTCTTTGATTGGAAGCTAGTCTTAATGCTTGTAAGGAATTGGATTCTCTTTTTCTTTAATGGCTTAAATGGAATGATTTGAGTTAGTCTTAATCCTTAAGGAATTGGTTTCCATTTCTTCTTTAATGGCTTTCTTCCTTTGATTGAAGCTAGTCTTAATGCTTAAGGAATTGATTCTTTCTCTTTTAAATTGGCTTAAATGGAATGATTGAAAGCTAGTCCTAATCTTAAGTGTAATTGGTTTCCATTTCTTCTTTAATGGCTTTCTTCCTTTGATTGAAGCTAGTCTTAATGTAGGAATTGGATTCTCTTTCTCTTTAATGGCTTAAATGGAATGATTGAGAGCTAGTCTTAATCCTTAAGGAATTGGTTTCCATTTCTTCTTTTATGGCTTTCTTCCTTTCATTCCGAGCTAGTCTTAATGTTTAAGGAATTCGATTCTCTTTCTCTTTTAATGGCTTAAATGGAATGATTGAAAACTAGACTTAATCCTTGGAATTGGTTTCATTTCTTCTTTAATGGCTTTCTTCCTTTGATTGGAAGCTAGTCTTAATGCTTAAGGAATTGGATTCTCTCTTTAATGGCTTAAATGGAATGATTGAAAGCCTAGTCTTAATCCTTAAGGAATTGGTTTCCATTTCTTCATTAATGGCTTTCTTCCTTTGATTGGAAGCTAGTCTTAATGCTTAAGGAATTGATTCTTCTTCTTTTAATGGCTTAAATGGAATGATTGAAAGCTAGTCTTAATCCTTAGAATTGGTTTCATTTCTTCTTTAATCGCTTTCTTCCTTTGATTGAAGCTAGTCTTAGTGCATAAGGAATTGGATTCTCTTACACTTTTAATGGCTTAAATGGAATGATTGAAAGCTAGTCTTAATCCATAAGAAATTGGATTCTCTTACTCTTTTAATGGCTTAAATGGACTGATTGAAAGCTAGTCTTAATCCATAAGAATTGGTTTCATTTCTTCTTTAATGGCTTTCTTCCCTTTGATTGGAAGCTAGTCTTAATGCTTAAGGAATTGGATTCTCTTCTTTTAATGGCTTAAATGGAATGATTGAAAGCTAGTCTTAATCCCTAAGGAATTGGTTTCCATTTCTTCTTTAATGGCTTTCTTCCTT
Source organism: Pterocarpus santalinus (assembly GCA_031439595.1). Taxonomy (NCBI): domain Eukaryota; kingdom Viridiplantae; phylum Streptophyta; class Magnoliopsida; order Fabales; family Fabaceae; genus Pterocarpus; species Pterocarpus santalinus. The sequence continues at coordinate 39,620,676 of CM062529.1, read as the reverse complement.
TGATTGGAAGCTAGTCTTAATGCTTAAGGAATTGATTCTCTTTCTCTTTTAATGGCATAAATGGAATGATTGGAAGCTAGACTTAATCCTTAAGGAATTGGATTCCATTTCTTCTTTAATGGCTTTCCTTTGATTGGAAGCTAGTCCTAATGCTTAAGGAATTGGATTCTCTTTCTCTTTTAATGGCTTAAATGGAATGATTGAAAGCTAGTCTTAATCCTTAAGGAATTGGTTTCCATTTCTTCTTTAATGGCTTTCTTCCTTTGATTGGAAGCTAGTCTTAATGCTTAAGGATTGGATTCTCTTTCTCTTTTAATAGCTGCAATGGAATGATTGGAAAGCTAGTCTTAATCCTTAAGGAATTGGTTGCCATTTCTTCTTTAATGGCTTTCTTTCTTTGATTGGAAGCTAGTCTTAATGCTTAAGGAATTGGATTCTCTTTCTCTTTTAATGGCTTAAATGGAATGATTGAAAGCTAGTCTTAATCCTTAAGGAATTGGTTTCCATCTCTTCTTTAATGGCTTTCCTCCTTTGATTGGAAGCTAGTCTTAGTGCTTAAGGAATTGGATTCTCTTTCTTTTTTAATGGCTTAAATGGAATGATTGAAAGCTAGTCTTAATCGTAAGGAAATGGTTTCCATTTCTTCTTTAATGGCTTTCTTCCTTTGATTGGAAGCTAGTCCTAATGCTTTAGGAATTAGATTCTATTACTCTTTAATCGCTGAAATGGAATTACCAAAGTTAGTCTTAATCCTTAAGGAATTGGATTCCATTTCTTCTTTAATGGCTTTAAATGGAATGATTGAAAGTTAGTCTTAATCCTTAAGGAATTGGTTTCATTTCTTCTTTAATGGCTTTCTTCCTTTGATTGGAAGCTAGTCTTAATGCTTAAGGAATTGGATTCTCTTTCTCTTTTAATGGCTTAAATGGAATGATTGAAAGCTAGTCTTAATCCTTAAGGAATTGGTTCCATTTCTTCTTTAATGGCTTTCTTCCTTTGATTGGAAGCTAGTCTTAATGCTTAAGGAATTGGATTCTCTTTCTCTTTTAATGGCTTAAATGGAATGATTGAAAGCTAGTCTTAATCGTTAAGGAATTGGTTTCCATTTCTTCTTTAATGGCTTTCTTCCTTTGATTGGAAGCTAGTCTTAATGCTTAAGGAATTGGATTCTCTTTCTCTTTTAATGGCTTAAATGGAATGATTGAAAGCTAGTCTTAATCCTTAAGGAATTGGTTTCCATTTCTTCTTTAATGGCTTTCTTCCTTTGATTGGAAGCTAGTCTGAATGCTTAAGGAATTGGATTCTCTTTCTCTTTTAATGGCTTAAATGGAATGATTGAAAGCTAGTCTTAATCCCAAGCAATTGGTTTCCATTTCTTCTTTAATTTTTTCTTCTGATTGGAAGCTAGTCTTAATGCTTGGGAATTGGATATTCTCTTTCTCTTTAATGGCTTAAATGGAATGATTGAAAGCTAGTCTTAATCCTTAAGGAATTGGTTTCAGTTCTTCTTCAATGCCTTTCTTCCTTTGGTTGGAAAGTACTCTTAATGCTTAAGGAATTGGATTCTCTTTCTCTTTTAACGGCTTAAATGGAATGACTGTAAGCTAGTCTTAATCGATAAGGAATTGGTTTCCTTTCTTTTAATGGCTTAAATGGAATGATTGAAAGCCAGCCTTAATCCTTAAGGAATTGGTTTCCATTTCTTCTAATGGCTTTCTTCCTTTGATTGGAAGCTAGTCTTAATGCTTAAGGAATTGTATTCTCTTTCTATTTTAATGACTTAAATGGAATGAATGAAAGCTAGTCTTAATCCTTAAGTAATTGGTTTCCATTTATTCTTTAATGGCTTTCTTCTTTTGATTGGAAGCTAGTCTTAATGCTTGAGGAATTAGATTCTCTTTCTCTTTTAATGGCTTAAATGGAATGATTGAAAGCTAGTCTTAATCCTTAAGGAATTGGTTTCCATTTCTTCTTTAATGGCTTTCTTCCTTTGATTGGAAGCTAGTCTTAATGCTTAAGGAATTGGATTCTCTTTCTCTTTTAATGGCTTAAATGGAATGATTGAAAGCTAGTCTTAATCCTTAAGGAATTGGTTTCCATTTCTTCTTTAATGGCTTTCTTCCTTTGATTGGAAGCTAGTCTTAATGCTTAAGGAATTGGATTCTCTTTCTCTTTTAATGGCTTAAATGGAATGATTGAAAGCTAGTCTTAATCGCTAAGGAATTGGTTTCCATTTCTTCTTTAATGGCTTTCTTCCTTTGATTGGAAGCTAGTCTTAATGCTTAAGGAATTGGATTCTCTTTCTCTTTTAATGGCTTAAATGGAATAATTGAAAGCGAGTCTTAATCCTTAAGGAATTGGTTTCCATTTCTTCTTTAATGGCTTTCTTCCTTTGATTGGAAGCTAGTCTTAATGCTTAAGGAATTGGATTCTCTTTCTTTAATGGCTTAAATGGAATGATTGAAAGCTAGTCTTAATCGTTAAGGAATTGGTTTCCATTTCTTCTTTAATGGCTTTCTTCCTTTGATTGGAAGCTAGTCTTAGTGCTTTAAGGAATTGGATTCTCTTTCTCATTTTAATGGCTTAAATGGAATGATTGAAAGGCTAGTCTTAATCCTTAAGGAATTGGTTTCCATTTCTTCTTTCTAATGGCTTTCTTCCTTTGATTAGAGGCTAGTCCCAATGCTTAAGGAATTGGATTCTCTTTCTCTTTTAATGGCTTAAATGGAATGATTGAAAGCTAGTCTTAATCCTTAAGGAATTGGTTTCCATTTCTTCTTTAATGGCTTTCTTCCTTTGATTGGAAGTTAGTCTTAATGCTTAAGGAATTGTATTGTCTTTCTTTTATTGGCTTAAATGGAATGATTGTTAGTCTAAAAGCTAGTCTTAATCCTTCATTAATGGCTTCTTTCCTTTGATTCACTGTTACTCATTGATTTTCTCTTTTAATGGCTGAATGGAATGATTGAAAGCTAGTCTTAATCCTTAAGGAATTGGTTTCATTTTTCTTTAATGGCTTTCTTTCTGATTGGAAAGCTAGTCTTAAAGCTTGAGGAATTGATTCTCTTTCTCTTTTAATGGCTTAAATGGAATGATTGAAAGCTAGTCTTAATCCTTAAGGAATTGGTTTCCATTTCTTCTTTAATGGCTTTCTTCCTTTGATTGGAAGCTAGTCTTAATGCTTAAGGAATTGGATTCTCTTTCTCTTTTAATGGCTTAAATGGAATGATTGAAAGCTAGTCTTAATCCTTAAGGAATTGGTTTCCATTTCTTCTTTAATGGCTTTCTTCCTTTGATTGGAAGCTAGTCTTAATGCTTAAGGAATTGGATTCTCTTTCTTTTAATGGCTTAAATGGAATGATTGAAAGCTAGTCTTAATCCTTAAAGAATTGGTTTCCATTTCTTCTTTCATGGCTTCTTCCTTTGATTGGAAGCTAGTCTTAATACTTAAGGAATTGGATTCTCTTTCTCTTTTAATGGCTTAAATGGAATGATTGAAAGCTAGTCTTAATCCTTAAGGAATTGGTTTCCATTTCTTCTTTCATGGCTTCTTCCTTTGATTGGAAGCTAGTCTTAATGCTTAAGGAATTGTATTCTCTTTCTCTTTTAATGGCTTAAATGGAATGATTGAAAGCTAGTCTTAATCCTTAAGGAATTGGTTTCCATTTCTTCTTTAATGGCTTTCTTCCTTTGATTGGAAGCTAGTCTTAATGCTTAAGGAATTGGATTCTCTTTCTTTAATGGCTTAAATGGAATGATTGAAAGCTAGTCTTAATCCTTAAGGAATTGGTTTCCATTTCTTCTTTAATGGCTTTCTTCCTTTGATTGGAAGCTAGTCTTAATGCTTAAGGAATTGGATTCTCTTTCTCTTTTAATGGCTTAAATGGAATGATTGAAAGCTAGTCTTAATCCTTAAGGAATTGGTTTCCATTTCTTCTTTAATGGCTTTCTTCCTTTGATTGGAAGCTAGTCTTAATGCTTAAGGAATTGATTCTCTTTCTCTTTTAATGGCTTAAATGGAATGATTGAAAGCTAGTCTTAATCCTTAAGGAATTGGTTTCCATTTCTTCTTTAATGGCTTTCTTCCTTTGATTGGAAGCTAGTCTTAATGCTTAAGGAATTGAGTTCTCTTTTCTTTTAATGGCTTAAATGGAATGATTGAAAGCTAGTCTTAATCCTTAAGGAATTGGTTTCCATTTCTTCTTTAATGGCTTTCTTCCTTTGATTGGAAGCTAGTCTTAATGCTTAAGGAATTAGATTCTCTTTCTCTTTTAATGGCTTAAATGGAATGATTGAAAGCTAGTCTTAATCCTTAAGGAATTGGTTTCCATTTCTTCTTTAATGGCTTTCTTCCTTTGATTGGAAGCTAGTCTTAATGCTTAAGGAATTGGATTCTCTTTCTCTTTTAATGGCTTAAATGGAATGATTGAAAGCTAGTCTTAATCGTTAAGGAATTGGTTTCCATTTCTTCTTTAATGGCTTTCTTCCTTTGATTGGAAGCTAGTCTTAAAGCTTAAGGAATTGGATTCTCTTTCTCTTTTAATGGCTTAAATGGAATGATTGAAAGCTAGTCTTAATCCTTAAGGAATTGGATTTTCTTTCTCTTTTAATGGCTTAAATGGAATGATTGGAAGCTAGTCTTAATCCTTAAGGAATTGGTTTTCTATTTCTTCTTTAATGGCTTTCTTGGAATGATTGGAAAAGCTAGTCTTAATCCTTAAGGAATTGGATTTCATTTTTCTTATTGGCTTCCTTTGATTAGAAGCTAGTCTTAATGCTTAAGGAATTGTATTCTCTTTCTCTTTTAATGGCTTAAATGGAATGATTGAAAGCTAGTCTTAATCCTTAAGGAATTGGATTCCATTTCTTCTTTAATGGCTTAAATGGAATGATTGGAAGCTAGTCTTAATGCTTAAGGAATTGGATTCTCTTTCTCTTTTAATGGCTTAAATGGAATGATTGAAAGCTAGTCTTAATCCTTAAAGTATTGGTTTCCATTTCTTCTTTAATGGCTTTCTTCCTTTGATTGGAAGCTAGTCTTAATGCTTAAGGAATTGGATTCTCTTTCTCTTTTAATGGCTTAAATGGAATGATTGAAAGCTAGTCTTAATCCTTAAGGAATTGGATTTCATTTCTTCTTTAATGGCTTTCTTCCTTTGATTAGAAGCTAGTCTTAATGCTTAAGGAATTGGATTCTCTTTCTCTTTTAATGGCTTAAATGGAATGATTGAAAGCTAGTCTTAATCCTTAAGGAATTGGTTTCCATTTCTTCTTTAATGGCTTTCTTCCTTTGATTGGAAGCTAGTCTTAATGCTTAAGGAATTGGATTCTCTTTCTCTTTTAATGGCTTAAATGGAATGATTGAAAGCTAGTCTTAATCCTTAAGGAATTGGTTTCCATTTCTTCTTTAATGGCTTTCTTGCTTTGATTGGAAGCTAGTCTTAATGCTTAAGGAATTGGATTCTCTTTCTCTTTTAATGGCTTAAATGGAATGATTGAAAGCTAGTCTTAATCCTTAAGGAATTGGTTTCCATTTCTTCTTTAATGGCTTTCTTCCTTTGATTGGAAGCTAGTCTTAATGCTTAAGGAATTGGATTCTCTTTCTCTTTTAATGGCTTAAATGGAATGATTGAAAGCTAGTCTTAATCCTTAAGGAATTGGTTTCCATTTCTTCTTTAATGGCTTTCTTCCTTTGATTGGAAGCTAGTCTTAATGCTTAAGGAATTGGATTCTCTTTCTCTTTTAATGGCTTAAATGGAATGATTGAAAGCTAGTCTTAATCCTTAAGGAATTGGTTTCCATTTCTTCTTTAATGGCTTTCTTCCTTTGATTGGAAGCTAGTCTTAATGCTTAAGGAATTGGATTCTCTTTCTCTTTTAATGGCTTAAATGGAATGATTGAAAGCTAGTCTTAATCCTTAAGGAATTGGTTTCCATTTCTTCTTTAATGGCTTTCTTCCTTTGATTGGAAGCTAGTCTTAATGCTTAAGGAATTGCATTCTCTTTCTCTTTTAATGGCTTAAATGGAATGATTGAAAGCTAGTCTTAATCCTTAAGCAATTGGTTTCCATTTCTTCTTTAATGGCTTTCTTCCTTTGATTGGAAGCTAGTCTTAATGCTTAAGGAATTGGATTCTCTTTCTTTTAATGGCTTAAATGGAATGATTGAAAGCTAGTCTTAATCCTTAAGGAATTGGTTTCCATTTCTTCTTTAATGGCTTTCTTCCTTTGATTGGAAGCTAGTCTTAATGCTTAAGGAATTGGATTCTCTTTCTCTTTTAATGGCTTAAATGGAATGATTGAAAGCTAGTCTTAATCCTTAAGGAATTGGTTTCCATTTCTTCTTTAATGGCTTTCTTCCTTTGATTGGAAGCTAGTCTTAATGCTTAAAGAATTGGATTCTTTTAATGGCTTAAATGGAATGATTGAAAGCTAGTCTTAATCCTTAAGGAATTGGTTTCCATTTCTTCTTTAATGGCTTTCTTCCTTTGATTGGAAGCTAGTCTTAATGCTTAAGGAATTGTATTCTTTCTCTTTTAATGGCTTAAATGGAATGATTGAAAGCTAGTCTTAATCCTTAAGGAATTGGTTTCCATTTCTTCTTTAATGGCTTTCTTCCTTTGATTGGGAGCTAGTCTTAACGCTTAAGAAATTGGATTCCCTTTTCTTTCAGTGGCTTAAATGGAATGATTGAAAGCTAGTCTTAATCCTTAAGGAATTGGTTTCCATTTCTTCTTTAATGGCTTTCTTCCTTTGATTGGAAGCTAGTCTTAATGCTTAAGGAATTGGATTCTCTTTCTCTTTTAATGGCTTAAATGGAATGATTGAAAGCTAGTCTTAATCCTTAAGGAATTGGTTTCCATTTCTTCTTTAATGGCTTTCTTCCTTTGATTGGAAGCTAGTCTTAATGCTTAAGGAATTGATTCTCTTTCTCTTTTAATGGCATAAATGGAATGATTGGAAGCTAGTCTTAATCCTTAAGGAATTGGTTTCGATTTCTTCTTTAATAGCTTTCTTCCTTTGATTGGAAGCTAGTCTTAATGCTTAAGGAATTGATTCTCTTCTCTTTTAATGGCTTAAATGGAATGATTGAAAGCTAGTCTTAATCCTTAAGGAATTGGTTTCCATTTCTTCTTTAATGGCTTTCTTCCTTTGATTGGAAGCTAGTCTTAATGCTTAAGGAATTGGATTCTCTTTCTCTTTTAATGGCTTAAATGGAATGATTGAAAGCTAGTCTTAATCCTTAAGGAATTGGTTTCCATTTCTTCTTTAATGGCTTTCTTCCTTTGATTGGAAGCTAGTCTTAATGCTTAAGGAATTGGATTCTCTTTCTCTTTCAATGGCTTAATTCGAATGATTGAAAGCTAGTCTTAATCCATAAGGAATTGGATTCTCTTTCTCTTTTAATGGCTTAAATGGAATGATTGAAAGCTAGTCTTAATCCTTAAGGAATTGGTTTCCATTTCTTTTTAATGGCTTTCTTCCTTTGATTGGAAGCTAGTCTTAATGCTTAAGGAATTGGATTCTCTTTCTCTTTTAATGGCTTAAATGGAATGATTGAAAGCTAGTCTTAATCCTTAAGGAATTGGTTTCCATTTCTTCTTTAATGGCTTTCTTCCTTTGATTGGAAGCTAGTCTTAATGCTTAAGGAATTGGATTCTCTTTCTCTTTTAATGGCTTAAATGGAATGATTGAAAGCTAGTCTTAATCCTTAAGGAATTGGTTTCCATTTCTTCTTTAATGGCTTTCTTCCTTTGATTGGAAGCTAGTCTTAGTGCTTAAGGAATTTGATTCTCTTTTTCTTTTAATGACTTAAATGTAATGATTGAAAGCTAGTCTTAATCCTTAAGGAATTGGTTCCATTTCTTCTTTAATGGCTTTCTTCCTTTGATTGGAAGCTAGTCTTAATGCTTAAGGAATTGGATTCTCTTTCTCTTTTAATGGCTTAAATGGAATGATTGAAAGCTAGTCTTAATCCTTAAGGAATTGGTTTCCATTTCTTCTTTAATGGCTTTTCTTCCTTTGATTGGAGGCTAGTCTTAATGCTTAAGGAATTGGATTCTCTTTCTCTTTTAATGGCTTAAATGGAATGATTGAAAGCTAGTCTTAATCCTTAAGGAATTGGTTTCCATTTCTTCTTTAATGGCTTTCTTCCTTTGATTGGAAGCTAGTCTTAATGCTTAAGGAATTGGATTCTCTTTCTCTTTTAATGGCTTAAATGGAATGATTGAAAGCCAGTCTTAATCCTTAAGGAATTGGATTCCATTTCTTCTTTAATGGCTTTCTTCCTTTGATCGGAGGGTAGTCATAATGCTTAAGGAATTGTATTCTTTTTCTCTTTTAATGGCTTAAATGGAATGATTGAAAGCTAGTCTTAATCCTTAAGGAATTGGTTTCCATTTCTTCTTTAATGGCTTTCTTCCTTTGATTGGAAGCTAGTCTTAATGCTTAAGGAATTGGATTCTCTTTCTCTTTTAATGGCTTAAATGGAATGATTGAAAGCTAGTCTTAATCCTTAAGGAATTGGTGTCCATTTCTTCATTAATGGCTTTCTTCCTTTGATTGGAAGCTAGTCTTAATGCTTAAGGAATTGGATTCTCTTTCTCCTTTTAATGCTTAAAATGGAATGATTCAAAGCTAGTCTTAATCCTTAAGTATTTGGTTTCATATCTTCTTTAATGGCTTTCTTCCTTTGAATGGAAGCTAGTCTTAAAGCTTAAGGAATTGTATTCTCTTTCTCTTTTAATGGCTTAAATGGAATGATTGAAAGCTAGTCTTAATCCTTAAGGAATTGGTTTCCATTTCTTCTTTAATGGCTTTCTTCCTTTGATTGGAAGCTAGTCTTAATGCTTAAGGAATTGGATTCCCTTTCTCTTTTAATGGCTTAAATGGAATGATTGAAAGCTAGTCTTAATCCTTAAGGAATTGGTTTCCATTTCTTCTTTAATGGCTTTCTTCCTTTGATTGGAAGCTAGTCTTAATGCTTAAGGAATTGGATTCTCTTTCTCTTTTAATGGCTTAAATGGAATGATTGAAAGCTAGTCTTAATCCTTAAGGAATTGGTTTCCATTTCTTCTTTAATGGCTTTCTTCCTTTGATTGGAAGCTAGTCTTAATGCTTAAGGAATTGGATTCTCTTTATCTTTTAATGGCTTAAATGGAATGATTGAAAGCCAGCCTTAATCCTTAAGGAATTGGTTTCCATTTCTTCTTTAATGGCTTTCTTCCTTTGATTGGAAGCTAGTCTTAATGCTTAAGGAATTGGATGCTCTTTCTCTTTTAATGGCTTAAATGGAATGATTGAAAGCTAGTCTTAATCCTTAAGGAATTGGTTTCCATTTCTTCTTTAATGGCTTTCTTCCTTTGATTGGAAGCTAGTCTTAATGCTTAAGGAATTGGATTCTCATTCTCTTTTAATGGCTTAAATGGAATGATTGAAAGCTAGTCTTAATCCTTAAGGAATTGGTTTCCATTTCTTCTTTAATGGCTTTCTTCCTTTGATTGGAAGCTAGTCTTAATGCTTAAGGAATTGGATTCTCTTTCTCTTTTAATGGCTTAAATGGAATGATTGAAAGCTAGTCTTAATCCTTAAGGAATTGGTTCCATTTCTTCTTTAATGGCTTTCTTCCTTTGATTGGAAGCTAGTCTTAATGCTTAAGGAATTGGAAACTCTTTCTCTTTTAGTGGCTTAAATGGAATGATTGAAAGCTAGTCTTAATCCTTAAGGAATTGGTTTCCATTTCTTCTTTAATGGCTTTCTTCCTTTGATTGGAAGCTAGTCTTAATGCTTAAGGAATTAGATTCTCTTTCTCTTTTAATGGCTTAAATGGAATGATTGAAAGCTAGTCTTAATCCTTAAGGAATTGGTTTCCATTTCTTCTTTAATGGCTTTCTTCCTTTGATTGGAAGCTAGTCTTAATGCTTAAGGAATTGGATTCTCTTTCTCTTTTAATGGCTTAAATGGAATGATTGAAAGCTAGTCTTAATCGTTAAGGAATTGGTTTCCATTTCTTCTTTAATGGCTTTCTTCCTTTGATTGGAAGCTAGTCTTAATGCTTGAGGAATTGGATTCTCTTCCTCTTTATTGGCTTAAATGGAATGATTGAAAGCCAGTCTTAATCCTTAAGGAATTGGATTCTCTCTCTTTTAATGGCTTAAATGGAATGATTGAAAGCTAGTCTTAATCCTTAAGGAATTGGTTTCCATTTCTTCTTTAATGGCTTTCTTCCTTTGATTGGAAGCTAGTCTTAATGCTTAAGGAATTGGATTCTCTTTCTCTTTTAATGGCTTAAATGGAATGATTGAAAGCTAGTCCTAATCCTTAAGGAATTGACTTTCATTTCTTCTTTAATGGCTTTCTTCCTTTGATTGGAAGCTAGTCTTAAAGCTTAAGGAATTGGATTCTCTTTCTCTTTTATTGGCTTAAATGGAATGATTGAAAGCTAGTCTTAATCCATAAGGAATTGGATTCTCTTTCTCTTTTAATGGCTTAAATGGAATGATTGAAAGCTAGTCTTAATCCTTAAGGAATTGGTTTCCATTTCTTCTTTAATGGCTTTCTTCCTTTGATTGGAAGCTAGTCTTAATGCTTAAGGAATTGGATTCTCTTTCTCCTTTAATGGTTTAAATGGAATGATTGAAAGCTTGTCCTAATCCTTAAGGAATTGGATTCCATTTCTTCTTTATTGGCTTTCTTCCTTTGATTGGAAGCTAGTCTTAATGCTTGAGGAATTGGATTCTCTTTCTCTATTAATGACTTAAATAGAATGATTGAAAGCTAGTCTTAATCCTTAAGGAATTGGATTCCATTTCTTCTTTAATGGCTTTCTTCCTTTGATTGGAAGCTAGTCTTAATGCTTAAGGAATTGGATTCTCTTTCTCTTTTAATGGCTTAAATGGAATGATTGAAAGCTAGTCTTAATCCTTAAGGAATTGGTTTCCATTTCTTCTTTAATGGCTTTCTTCCTTTGATTGGAAGCTAGTCTTAATGCTTAAGGAATTGGATTCTTTTAATGGCTTAAATGGAATGATTGAAAGCTAGTCTTAATCCTTAAGGAATTGGTTTCCATTTCTTCTTTAATGGCTTTCTTCCTTTGATTGGAAGCTAGTCTTAATGCTTAAGGAATTGGATTCTCTTTCTCTTTTAATGGCTTAAATGGAATGATTGAAAGCTAGTCTTAATCCTTAAGGAAATGGTTTCCATTTCTTCTTTAATGGCTTTCTTCCTTTGATTGGAAGCTAGTCTTAATGCTTAAGGAATTGGATTCTCTTTCTATTTTAATGGCTTAAATGGAATGATTGAAAGCTAGTCTGAATCCTTAAGGAATTGGTTTCCATTTCTTCTTTAATGGCTTTCTTCCTTTGATTGGAAGCTAGTCTTAATGCTTAAGGAATTGGATTCTCTTTTTCTTTTAATGGCCTAAATGGAATGATTGAAAGCTAGTCTTAATCGTTAAGGAATTGGTTATCATTTCTTCTTTAATGGCTTTCATCCTTTGATTGGAAGCTAGTCCTAATGCTTATCGAATTGGATTCTCTTTCTCTTTTAATGGCTTAAATGGAATGATTGAAAGCTAGTCTTAATCCTTAAGGAATTGGTTTCCATTTCTTCTTTAATGGCTTTCTTCCTTTGATTGGAAGCTAGTCTTAATGCTTAAGGAATTGGATTCTCTTCTCTTTTAATGGAATAAATGGAATGATTGAAAGCCAGTCTTAATCCTTAAGGAATTGGTTTCCATTTCTTCTTTAATGGCTATCTTCCTTTGATTGGAAGCTAGTCTTAGTGCTTAAGAAATTGGATTCCCTTTCTCGTTTAATGGCTGAAATGAAATGATTGAAAGCTAGTCTTAATCCTTATGGAATTGGTTTCCATTTCTTCTTTAATGGCTTTCTTCCTTTGATTGGAAGCTAGTCTTAATGCTTAAGGAATTGGATTCTCTTTCTCTTTTAATGGCTTAAATGGAATGATTGAAAGCTAGTCTTAATCCTTAAGGAATTGGTTTCCATTTCATCTTTAATGGCTTTCTTCCATTGATTGGAAGCTAGTCTGAATGCTTAAGGAATTCGATTCTCTTTCTCTTTTAGTGGCTTAAATGGAATGATTGAAAGCTAGTCTTAATCCTTAAGGAATTGGTTTCCATTTCTTCATTAATGGCTTTCTTCCTTTGATTGGAAGCTAGTCTTAATGCTTAAGGAATTGGATTCTCTTTCTCTTTTAATGGCTTAAATGGAATGATTGAAAGCTAGTCTTAATCGTTAAGGAATTGGTTTCCATTTCTTCTTTAATGGCTTTCTTCCTTTGATTGGAAGCTAGTCTTAATGCTTAAGGAATTGGATTCTCTTCATCTTTTAATGGCTTAAATGGAATGATTGAAAGCTAGTCTTAATCCTTAAGGAATTGGTTTCCATTTCTTCTTTAATGGCTTTCTTCCATTGATTGGAAGCTAGTCTTAATGCTTAAGGAATTGGATTCTGTTTCTCTTTTAATGGCTTAAATGGAATGATTGAAAGCTAGTCTTAATCCTTAAGGAATTGGTTTCCATTTCATCTTTAATGGCTTTCTTCCTTTGATTGGAAGCTAGTCTTAATGCTTAAGGAATTGGATTCTCTTTCTCTTTTAATGGCTTAAATGGAATGATTGAAAGCTAGTCTTAATCCTTAAGGAATTGGTTTCCATTTCTTCTTTAATGGCTTTCTTCCTTTGATTGGAAGCTAGTCTTAAAGCTTAAGGAATTGGATTCTCTTTGTCTTTTAATGGCTGAAATGGAATGATTGAAAGCTAGTCTTAATCCTTAAGGAATTGGATTCTCTTCTTCTTTAATGGCTTAAATGGAATGATTGAAAGCTAGTCTTAATCGTTAAGGAATTGGTTTCCATTTCTTCTTTAATGGCTTTCTTCCTTTGATTGGAAGCTAGTCTTAATGCTTAAGGAATTGGATTCTCTTTTTTAATGGCTTAAATGGAATGATTGAAAGCTAGTCTTAATCCTTAAGGAATTGGTTTCCATTTCTTCTTTAATGCCTTTCTTCCATTGATTGGAAGCTAGTCTTAATGCTTAAGGAATTGGATTCTATTTCTCTTTTATTGGCTTAAATGGAATGATTGAAAGCTAGTCTTAATCCATAAGGAATTGGATTCTCTTTCTCTTTTAATGGCTTAAATGGAATGATTGAAAGCTAGTCTTAATCCTTAAGTAATTGGTTTCCATTTCTTCTTTAATGGCTTTCTTCCTTTGATTGGTAGCTAGTCTTAATGCTTAAGGAATAGGATTCTCTTTCTCTTTTATTGGCTTAAATGGAATGATTGAAAGCTTATCCTAATCCTTAAGGATTGGATTCCGTTTCTTCTTTAATGTTTTTCTTCCTTTGATTGGAAGCTAGTCCTAATGCTTAAGACATTGGATTCTCTTTCTCTATTAATGACTTAAATGGAATGATTGAAAGCTAGTCTTAATCCTTAAGGAATTGGTTTCCATTTCTTCTTTAATGGCTTTCTTCCTTTGATTGGAAGCTAGTCTTAATGCTTAAGGAATTGGATTCCCTTTCTCTTTTAATGGCTTAAATGGAATGATTGAAAGCTAGTCTTAATCCTTAAGGAATTGGTGTCCATTTCTTCATTAATGGCTTTCTTCCTTTGATTGGAAGCTAGTCTTAATCCTTAAGGAATTGGTTTCTCTTTCTTCTTCATGGCTTAAATGGAATGATTGAAAGCTAGTCTTAATCCTTAAGGAATTGGTTTCCATTTCTTCTTTAATGGCTTTCTTCTTTTGATTGGAAGCTAGTCTTAATGCTTAGGAATTGTATTCTCTTTCTCTTTGAATGGCTTAAATGGAATAATTGAAAGCTAGTCTTAATCCTTAAGGAATTGGTTTCCATTTCTTCTTTAATGGCTTTCTTCCTTTGATTGGAAGCTAGTCTTAATGCTTAAGGAATTGTATTCTCTTTCTCTTTTAATGGCTTAAATGGAATGATTGAAAGCTAGTCTTAATCCTTAAGGAATTGGTTTCCATTTCTTCTTTAATGGCTTTCTTCCTTTGATTGGAAGCTAGTCTTAATGCTTAAGGAATTGGATTCTCTTTCTCTTTTAATGGCTTAAATGGAATGATTGAAAGCAAGTCTTAATCCTTAAGGAATTGGTTTCCATTTCTTCTTTAATGGCTTTCTTCCTTTGATTGGAAGCTAGTCTTAATGCTTAAGAAATTGGATACCCTTTATCTTTTAATGGCTTAAATGGAATGATTGAAAGCTAGTCTTAATCCTTAAGCATTTGGTTTCCATTTCTTCTTTAATGGCTTTCTTCCTTTGATTGGAAGCTAGTCTTAATGCTTAAGGAATTGGATTCCCTTTCTCTTTTAATGGATTAAATTGAATGATTGAGAGCTAGTCTTAATCCTTAAGGAATTGATTTCCGTTTCTTCATCAATGGCTTTCTTCCTTTGATTGGAAGCTATTCTTAATGCTTAAGGAATTGGATTCTCTTTCTCTTTTAATGGCTTAAATGAAATGAGTGAAAGCTAGTCTTAATCGTTAAGGAATTGGTTTCCATTTCTTCTTTAATTGCTTTCTTCCTTTGATTGGAAGCTAGTCTTAATGCTTAAGAAATTGGATTCTCGTTCTCTTTTATTGGCTTAAATGGAATGATTGAAAGCTAGTCCTAATCCTTAAGGAATTGGTTTCCATTTCATCTTTCATGCCTTTCTTCCATTGATTGCAAGCTAGTCTTAATGCTTAAGGAATTGGATTCTATTTCTGTTTTAATGGCTTAAATGGAATGATTGAAAGCTAGTCTTAATCCTTAAGGAATTGGTTTCCATTTCTTCATTAATGGCTGTCTTCCTTTGATTGGAAGCTAGTCTTAATGCTTAAGGAATTGGATTCTCTTTCTCTTTTAATGGCTTAAATGGAATGATTAAAAGCTAGTCTTAATCGTTAAGGAATTGGTTTCCATTCCTTCTTTAATGGCTTTCTTCCATTGATTGGAAGCTAGTCTTAATGCTGAAGGAATTGGATTCTCTTTCTTTTTTAATGGCTTAAATGGAATGATTGAAAGCTAGTCCTAATCCTTAAGGAATTGGTTTCCATTTCTACTTTAATGGCTTTCTTCCATTGATTGGAAGCTAGTCTTAATGCTTAAGGAATTAGATTCTATTTCTCTTTTATTGGCTTAAATGGAATGATTGAAAGCTAGTCTTAATCCTTAAGGAATTGGTTTCCATTTCATCTTTAATGGCTTTCTTCCTTTGATTGGAAGCTAGTCTTAATGCTTAAGGAATTGGATTCTCTTTCTCTTTTAATGGCTTAAATGGAATGATTGAAAGCTAGTCCTAATCGTAAAGGAATTGGTTTCCATTTCTTCTTTAATGGCTTTCTTCCTTTGATTGGAAGCTAGTCTTAAAGCTTAAGGAATTGGATTCTCTTTCTCTTTTATTGGCTTAAATGGAATGATTGAAAGCTAGTCTTAATCCATAAGGAATTGGATTCTCTCTCTTTTAATGGCTTAAATGGAATGATTGAAAGCTAGTCCTAATCCTTAAGGAATTGGTTTCCATTTCTTCTTTAATGCCTTTCTTCCATTGATTGGAAGCTAGTCTTAATGCTTAAGGAATTGGATTCTATTTCTCTTTTATTGGCTTAAATGGAATGATTGAAAGCTAGTCTTAATCCATAAGGAATTGGATTCTCTTTCTCTTTTAATGGCTTAAATGGAATGATTGAAAGCTAGTCTTAATCCTTAAGTAATTGTTTTCCATTTCCTCTTTAATGGCTTTCTTCCTTTGATTGGTAGCTAGTCTTAATGCTTAAGGAACAGGATTCTCTTTCTCTTTTATTGGCTTAAATGAAATGATTGAAAGCTTGTCCTAATCCTTAAGGAATTGGATTACATTTCTTCTTTATTGGCTTTCTTTCTTTGATTAGAAGCTAGTCTTAATGCTTGAGGAATTGGATTCTCTTTCTCTATTAATGACTTAAATAGAATGATTGAAAGCTAGTCTTAATCCTTAAGGAATTGGTTTCCATTTCTTCTTTAATGGCTTTCTTCCTTTGATTGGAAGCTAGTCTTAATGCTTAAGGAATTGGATTCCCTTTCTTTTTTAATGGCTTAAATGGAATGATTGAAAGCTAGTCTTAATCCTTAAGGAATTGGTGTCCATTTCTTCATTAATGGCTTTCTTCCTTTGATTGGAAGCTAGTCTTAATGCTTAAGGAATTGGATTCTCTTTCTCTTTTTATCACTGAAATGGAATGATTGAAAGCTAGTCTTAATCCTTAAGGAATTGCTTTCCATTTCTTCTTTAATGGCTTTCTTTCTTTGATTGGAAGCTAGTCTTAATGCTTAAGGAATTGGATTCTCTTTCTCTTTTAATGGCTTAAATGGAATAATTGAAAGCGAGTCTTAATCCTTAAGCATATGGTTTCCATTTCTTCTTTAATGGCTTTTTCCCCTTGATTGGAAGCTAGTCTTAATGCTTAAGGAATTGGATACCCTTTCTTTTAATGGCTTCAATGGAATGATTGAAAGCTAGTCTTAATCGTTAAGGAATTGGTTTCCATTTCTTCTTTGATGGCTTTCTTCCTTTGATTGGAAGCTAGTCTTAGTGCTCAAGGAATTGGATTCTCTTTCTCTTTTAATGGCTTAAATGGACTGATTGAAAGCAAGTTTTAATCGTTAAGGAATTAGTTTCCAATTCTTCTTTAATGGCTTTCTTCCTTTGATTGGAAGCTAGTCTTAATGCTTACGGAATTGGATTCCCCTTCTCTTTTAATCGCTGAAATGGAATGATTCAAAGCTAGCCTTAATCCTTAAGCATTTGGTTTCCATTTCTTCTTTAATGGCTTTCTTCCTTTGATTGGAAGCTAGTCTTAATGCTTAAGGAATTGGATTCCCTTTCTCTTTTAATGGCTTAAATGGAATGATTGAAAGCTAGTCTTAATCCTTAAGGAATTGGTTTCCATTTCTTCTTTAATGGCTTTCTTCCTTTGATTGGAAGCTAGTCTTAATGCTTAAGGAATTGGATTCCCATTCTCTTTTAATGGATTAAATTGAATGATTGAGAGCTAGTCTTAATCCTTAAGGAATTGATTTCCGTTTCTTCATCAATGGCTTTCTTCCTTTGATTGGAAGCTATTCTTAATGCTTAAGGAATTGGATTCTCTTTCTCTTTTAATGGCTTAAATGGAATGATTCAAAGCTAGTCTTAATCCTTAAGGAATTGGTTCCCATTTCTTCTTTAATGGCTTTCTTCCTTTCATTGGAAGCTAGTCTTAGTGCTTAAGGAATTGGATTCTCTTTCTCTTTTAATGGCTTAAATAGAATGATTGAAAGCTAGTCCTAATCGTAAAGGAATTGGTTTCCATTTCTTCTTTAATGGCTTTCTTCCTTTGATTGGAAGCTAGTCTTAAAGCTTAAGGAATTGGATTCTATTTCTCTTTTATTGGCTTAAATGGAATGATTGAAAGCTAGTCTTAATCCATAAGGAATTGGATTCTCTTTCTCTTTTAATGGCTTAAATGGAATGATTGAAAGCTAGTCATAATCGTTAAGGAATTGGTTTCCATGTCTTCTTTAATGGCTTTCTTCCTTTGATTGGAAGCTAGTCTTAATGCTTAAGGAATTGGATTCTCTTTCTCTTTTAATGGCTTAAATGGAATGATTGAAAGCTAGTCCTAATCCTTAAGGAATTGGTTTCCATTTCTTCTTTAATGCCTTTCTTCCATTGATTGGAAGCTAGTCTTAATGCTTAAGGAATTGGATTCTATTTCTCTTTTATTGGCTTAAATGGAATGATTGAAAGCTCGTCTTAATCCATAAGGAATTGGATTCTCTTTCTCTTAATGGCTTAAATGGAATGATTGAAAGCTAGTCTTAATCCTTAAGTAATTGTTTTCCATTTCCTCTTTAATGGCTTTCTTCCTTTGATTGGTAGCTAGTCTTAATGCTTAAGGAACAGGATTCTCTTTCTCTTTTATTGGCTTAAATGAAATGATTGAAAGCTTGTCCTAATCCTTAAGGAATTGGATTACATTTCTTCTTTATTGGCTTTCTTTCTTTGATTAGAAGCTAGTCTTAATGCTTGAGGAATTGGATTCTCTTTCTCTATTAATGACTTAAATAGAATGATTGAAAGCTAGTCTTAATCCTTAAGGAATTGGTTTCCATTTCTTCTTTAATGGCTTTCTTCCTTTGATTGGAAGCTAGTCTTAATGCTTAAGGAATTGGATTCCCTTTCTTTTTTAATGGCTTAAATGGAATGATTGAAAGCTAGTCTTAATCCTTAAGGAATTGGTGTCCATTTCTTCATTAATGGCTTTCTTCCTTTGATTGGAAGCTAGTCTTAATGCTTAAGGAATTGGATTCTCTTTCTCTTTTTATCACTGAAATGGAATGATTGAAAGCTAGTCTTAATCCTTAAGGAATTGCTTTCCATTTCTTCTTTAATGGCTTTCTTTCTTTGATTGGAAGCTAGTCTTAATGCTTAAGGAATTGGATTCCCTTTCTCTTTTAATGGCTTAAATGGAATAATTGAAAGCGAGTCTTAATCCTTAAGCATTTGGTTTCCATTTCTTCTTTAATGGCTTTTTCCCCTTGATTGGAAGCTAGTCTTAATGCTTAAGGAATTGGATACCCTTTCTCTTTTAATGGCTTCAATGGAATGATTGAAAGCTAGTCTTAATCGTTAAGGAATTGGTTTCCATTTCTTCTTTGATGGCTTTCTTCCTTTGATTGGAAGCTAGTCTTAGTGCTCAAGGAATTGGATTCTCTTTCTCTTTTAATGGCTTAAATGGACTGATTGAAAGCAAGTTTTAATCGTTAAGGAATTAGTTTCCAATTCTTCTTTAATGGCTTTCTTCCTTTGATTGGAAGCTAGTCTTAATGCTTACGGAATTGGATTCCCCTTCTCTTTTAATCGCTGAAATGGAATGATTCAAAGCTAGCCTTAATCCTTAAGCATTTGGTTTCCATTTCTTCTTTAATGGCTTTCTTCCTTTGATTGGAAGCTAGTCTTAATGCTTAAGGAATTGGATTCCCTTTCTCTTTTAATGGCTTAAATGGAATGATTGAAAGCTAGTCTTAATCCTTAAGGAATTGGTTTCCATTTCTTCTTTAATGGCTTTCTTCCTTTGATTGGAAGCTAGTCTTAATGCTTAAGGAATTGGATTCCCATTCTCTTTTAATGGATTAAATTGAATGATTGAGAGCTAGTCTTAATCCTTAAGGAATTGATTTCCGTTTCTTCATCAATGGCTTTCTTCCTTTGATTGGAAGCTATTCTTAATGCTTAAGGAATTGGATTCTCTTTCTCTTTTAATGGCTTAAATGGAATGATTGAAAGCTAGTCTTAATCCTTAAGGAATTGGTTCCCATTTCTTCTTTAATGGCTTTCTTCCTTTGATTGGAAGCTAGTCTTAATGCTTAAGGAATTGGATTCTCTTTCTTTTTTAATGGCTTAAATGGAATGATTGAAAGCTAGTCCTAATCCTTAAGGAATTGGTTTCCAATTCTACTTTAATGCCTTTCTTCCATTGATTGGAAGCTAGTCTTAATGCTTAAGGAATTAGATTCTATTTCTCTTTTATTGGCTTAAGTGGAATGATTGAAAGCTAGTCTTTATCCTTAAGGAATTGGTTTCCATTTCATCTTTAATGGCTTTCTTCCTTTGATTGGAAGCTAGTCTTAATGCTTAAGGAATTGGATTCTCTTTCTCTTTTAATGGCTTAAATGGAATGATTGAAAGCTAGTCCTAATCGTAAAGGAATTGGTTTCCATTTCTTCTTTAATGGCTTTCTTCCTTTGATTGGAAGCTAGTCTTAAAGCTTAAGGAATTGGATTCTCTTTGTCTTTTATTGGCTTAAATGGAATGATTGAAAGCTAGTCTTAATCCATAAGGAATTGGATTCTCTTTCTCTTTTAATGGCTTAAATGGAATGATTGAAAGCTAGTCATAATCGTTAAGGAATTGGTTTCCATGTCTTCTTTAATGGCTTTCTTCCTTTGATTGGAAGCTAGTCTTAATGCTTAAGGAATTGGATTCTCTTTCTCTTTTAATGGCTTAAATGGAATGATTGAAAGCTAGTCCTAATCCTTAAGGAATTGGTTTCCATTTCTTCTTTAATGCCTTTCTTCCATTGATTGGAAGCTAGTCTTAATGCTTAAGGAATTGGATTCTATTTCTCTTTTATTGGCTTAAATGGAATGATTGAAAGCTAGTCTTAATCCATAAGGAATTGGATTCTCTTTCTCTTTTAATGGCTTAAATGGAATGATTGAAAGCTAGTCTTTATCCTTAAGGAATTGGTTTCCATTTCATCTTTAATGGCTTTCTTCCTTTGATTGGAAGCTAGTCTTAATGCTTAAGGAATTGGATTCTCTTTCTCTTTTAATGGCTTAAATGGAATGATTGAAAGCTAGTCCTAATCGTAAAGGAATTGGTTTCCATTTCTTCTTTAATGGCTTTCTTCCTTTGATTGGAAGCTAGTCTTAAAGCTTAAGGAATTGGATTCTCTTTGTCTTTTATTGGCTTAAATGGAATGATTGAAAGCTAGTCTTAATCCATAAGGAATTGGATTCTCTTTCTCTTTTAATGGCTTAAATGGAATGATTGAAAGCTAGTCATAATCGTTAAGGAATTGGTTTCCATGTCTTCTTTAATGGCTTTCTTCCTTTGATTGGAAGCTAGTCTTAATGCTTAAGGAATTGGATTCTCTTTCTCTTTTAATGGCTTAAATGGAATGATTGAAAGCTAGTCTTAATCCTTAAGGAATTGGTTTCCATTTCTTCTTTAATGCCTTTCTTCCATTGATTGGAAGCTAGTCTTAATGCTTAAGGAATAGGATTCTCTTTCTCTTTTATTGGCTTAAATGGAATGATTGAAAGCTTGTCCTAATCCTTAAGGAATTGGATTACATTTCTTCTTTATTGGCTTTCTTTCTTTGATTAGAAGCTAGTCTTAATGCTTGAGGAATTGGATTCTCTTTCTCTATTAATGACTTAAATAGAATGATTGAAAGCTAGTCTTAATCCTTAAGGAATTGGTTTCCATTTCTTCTTTAATGGCTTTCTTCCTTTGATTGGAAGCTAGTCTTAATGCTTAAGGAATTGGATTCCCTTTCTCTTTTAATGGCTTAAATGGAATGATTGAAAGCTAGTCTTAATCCTTAAGGAATTGGTGTCCATTTCTTCATTAATGGCTTTCTTCCTTTGATTGGAAGCTAGTCTTAATGCTTAAGGAATTGGATTCTCTTTCTCTTTTTATCACTGAAATGGAATGATTGAAAGCTAGTCTTAATCCTTAAGGAATTGCTTTCCATTTCTTCTTTAATGGCTTTCTTTCTTTGATTGGAAGCTAGTCTTAATGCTTAAGGAATTGGATTCTCTTTCTCTTTTAATGGCTTAAATGGAATAATTGAAAGCGAGTCTTAATCCTTAAGCATATGGTTTCCATTTCTTCTTTAATGGCTTTTTCCCCTTGATTGGAAGCTAGTCTTAATGCTTAAGGAATTGGATACCCTTTCTCTTTTAATGGCTTCAATGGAATGATTGAAAGCTAGTCTTAATCGTTAAGGAATTGGTTTCCATTTCTTCTTTGATGGCTTTCTTCCTTTGATTAGAAGCTAGTCTTAGTGCTCAAGGAATTGGATTCTCTTTCTCTTTTAATGGCTTAAATGGACTGATTGAAAGCAAGTCTTAATCGTTAAGGAATTAGTTTCCAATTCTTCTTTAATGGCTTTCTTCCTTTGATTGGAAGCTAGTCTTAATGCTTACGGAATTGGATTCCCCTTCTCTTTTAATCGCTGAAATGGAATGATTCAAAGCTAGCCTTAATCCTTAAGCATTTGGTTTCTGTAACATCCCGATTTCCGAGTTCGGCTTTGCCCTCAGGACTGATTCATTCCGATTTCCGACTTAGTCTTTGAAACACAGATAAGAGTATTTTTCCGAGTTCCGAGTTCATGTTTGCCCAATTCTCGACTTCATACCTTTCACGATTTCCGACCTCGTATGGATTATTTCCAACTATTTCCGAGTTTAACCTTCAAGTCCAAACACATGAACGTAATTCCATGAGATCCGACTTCGTGCCTCAAGACAAGTATATCCGGTTTCCGAAGTGACCAACACCATACAGTGTATAAATTACGACTTCCGAGCTTTAAGGTCTTGTGTTTGGAAATGCGATTCGCGATCCCGATTCTCGAGCTTAGTGTTGAGCTCAATTTTAGTGGACACGAGTTCGGACCCTTGAGTAAACCTTCAGTCACACGAGTTCCGATTTTATATCGAGCATTGACATTCCCGAGTTTATTCCGAGATTATAGGATTGCCGCTACATTAGTTCCGACCTCCACCTAAGATAACAAGGTTCAAAGCGATGTACGTGGTTTCCGAGTTTGAATTGGGAATTCAAATTATGTGATTGTAATCTTTCGACTTCCGTAATCCGACATTGATGCAAGATTTCCTCAAGACACAAACAAGCTGATACGAGTCCCGACGTTAGGATTCAGTTCCAAGCTCAAGTAAGAGCGACACGAGTTCCGACCTTAAGCGTAATATGGACGAGTTCCGCGAAGTAGGATGGATGCGAGTTCGATTCGTTTCGAATATGCTAGAAACTGCTACCACTTAGGCGACGTGGAGAGTGATTCTACCATACAAAGAGGCAACCAATCACAACCTTCCAAGTTAACTCCCACTCATGCCTATATAACACATCCTTCCTCCTTTGATTCAGACAATAATTCACGTTGTTTTCCTCTTCTCCTTCGGCTCTCTTTCTCTCTTGCTCACACATCCAAAACTCAAGCTAAGTTCCAGCCTTGTTCATCCAAACTCCAAGTTTCAGCACTTAGCCAAATCTTGCTCCAAAGAGGTAGGATTCTGCTCTATTCTTGAATTTCTTACACTATGATTGTATGAGATTGTGCTATTCTTTACGTATTTAATGAACTATTGGATGTATTGGATGAATTTATGATTGAATTAATAGAAGACTTTGAGTCGAATTATGATTAGAAGGAGAAGATTAGAAGGAGTGGAGAAGTGAGATGCTGTCTTGGTGAGGAAGTCCACGGCAGTCCGTACGGCGGAGTGTACGGCGCCGCCTACAATCGGTCAAATCCGATGAAACCATTTTTAGATGGAAGTAAACATTCAAGGCTTTCCATAGATATATCATATAAGGTTATTGGATTAGTATTGAGGGAGATATGAATTTTTGAAGTTTGACCTAGGGTTTAGAACTTTCATCCGAGCAGGGTGACTTGAGGAGGGTCTAACTCACCCTATACAACTCCAAATTGAGTGAGACCAGTTTTGTTAGAAAGCTTACACACAGGGGAACACCCCAATATAAGATTCCGAGTTTGTTATGGTCCCAATTGTTCCCAGTGATTCGAGGAAGTTGTCCTATATTTAATTCAGACCAACACAGGGTAGTTTAGGAAGGTCGACTTTCAGGACTTATATCTCGTGATGTACTTAAGCAAATGGAGTGAAACTTGTGGCAAATGAAAGGTTGTCCTGTTAGCTTTGATATGAGACCAATTTCGTAAGATTTGAGCTTAGTTTCGATTTTTAGTGAATTTATATTCCCAGGAGCGTAATTCGGGCTAGTGACTGAACAAGCTGAAGTAAAAGATGAATATCTTGATTTATATAAATCAGAATGACATGGGACCAAAGGGGTTAGAAAGTAGACATATAGGGCTATGACATATTCAAATTTCAGATGTAAATAAGGTGAATAGATATAAAGGTGGATCATACAAGATTCGGGCAGAACCGAATAGAATTGGCAGGATGGCCAAAATGATAATTTTACAAATGATAGTGAAACCTATAAGGTTTGAGTTGAGATTTGCCAATCGACATTGATATTTATGTGTTAAATTGATTGTGTTGCTATGACTGGTTTGTCTGTAAGAATTGGCACTATTCATGGGGAAACGTCATTGATCAGTCATGCTTCTGAATTACCGCAGACTCTATGAAACTAGGAATGTTTATATGTAAGGATGAATTAGGATATGAATGGGTATATAGAAACCCTATATTCAATGACATACGTATGAGATGAGATATATGAAAGTAAAGGATGAAGTATATGCATGAGTGTCGGTAGAATGGTAAAGAGGCTGCGAGCCTTTATAATGCTACTTAATATGTATGTGAAGATCATGTGTGCAATGATACATGGAAATAAATAAAGTATATGTATGAGTACATTCTTTATAATTATGCTTGAATATGCATGAGAATGAAAGAAGGTAAATATATTGAATATGGGTCCCTTCACTCTGAGGCGATTATTCGAGGTCCCTCCTTGTGAAGGCAGCTAAATAAGATAAAATGTGGGTCCCTTCACTGTGAAGGCAGTTAATTGAGGTCCCTCCCTGTGAAGGCAGTTAAATGATAAAGACATGGGTCCCTTCACCTGGGGGCCCTTGCACAAGGGTCGCTCCTTGTGAAGGCAGCTAAAGACTTGGGTCCTCTATGTTGGAGGCGTTGCACTTTGGGTCCCTCCAACCTAGAGGCGATGGATCCCCTTGTGGGTGAGTCGGTGTGACGATAGTCACGGTGAGGCCGACGAGCTCACTCCAAGGCCAGCTACCCAAGAGGCGAAGAATGCACCCTAGGGACGCGATACGTGAACGCCTAGGTGTGCCAAGTAAAAGCTAAAGAATAAAGATTAAAGATTAAAGCTCATGCACGTACCCCACTCACATGAGGCATGGCATCGTCCCACCTAGTGTGAATATAGGGATGAACTTACATGAGGCATGGCTTGGCCCAGTTAATGTAAGTACCAAAGGAAGATCCCATATTCCTAAGGAACGTGACATGGCGATCACGCTCTGATGGGGTATGACATGGCGATCATACTCTGGAATGTGGCACGTAAAGATTTCATGATGACAAAAGAAAAGAAAGATGCAGAAAGAAAAGCAAGTTTTATGTATAAACATAAATTTAAGTATGAGTAAAGTTATGTGTAGATGTTATGTTCCTAGCATAGTGATGTTGTGTGCGTTTTACTATGCTACGTATATTATTCATGGTATTATACTTGAATGGATTTTATGGGTTTTCCCAAATGCTAAGTGTATGATTAAAATGAACTTTGCTTCGATAAGACATTTTTCGAAATGTAAAATTAAACAATTTGTGCTGCATGTTCATCTATCTTCAAAATAAACCGAAGCAAACTGGAGACGACCATGATGACACTATGTATGAAGATTAGAGAATCCTACTGAGAATTTTATAATTCTCACTCCTATTTCCATGTTGTCTCCAGATGATTTTAGAAGTTTCCAGGACGGCTGAAGTTGTTGTCCGACGAGGTCCGCTCAGTAACAAGAATGACTCAGGGTATGGTATGCGTGACTTAAGCATAATCTTGTGCTTAGGAGGGTGTTACATTAATGGTATCGAGCGCTTCTATCCTCCCCGGACCTGAGGATTTGGACTGACTACGTTTCCAGTGTACTCTGGAATCTTTAGGAAATAAGGAAATGTCATGGGACTAATCTTATCTCGCTAGATAAGATATAGGATAGAAATTAAGTTAGGAACGCATGACCGCTAATCGTGATTGTTATTAGTTGTCGCCACACTTAACTCATCGTTGAGCCTGATCAACTCAATGCTTTGTTGTGTGTGACTAGGAACTAATGGCTTCCAGAGGGCGTGGTAGGCCACGAAATAGATCCACTCCTAAGATCCTCGCTAATTTTATGGACACGATGCGTGAAATGGCTCAAGCAATGCGAGCAAGTCACTGCGGCTCATCATCGGATGATGAACCAAGGGGTAGGCGGCCGAGGCTAGACATGGAGGTAATCCACATGGCCTAGGAGCAGACTTGGATTATCTTAAATTTGCTGAGTTTAGAAAAGCGAATCCGCCTAGTTTCGCGAACTTTCGATCCGAATAAAGCCGAGGAATGGGTCAAAGCAATGGAGAAGATCTTTTTCTGTCTTGGCCTGTAATGATCAATGTAAAGTGGCCTTTGCCACTTATATGTTAGAAGCGGACGCCTTAATTTTGTGGGATGGCGCGAAGAGATCGTTGGGGAACCCCAAGTTGATATCACTTGGTACATGTTCAAGGAGGCATTTTATCGTAAATACTTTCCTCGCATCGATGCGCAATGCTAAGGAATTGGAGTTTATGAAGCTTCAACAAGGAAACATGAGTGTTTCGAATATATTGCTAAGTTTGTAGAACACTCCAAATTCTCCACCATCTATCAGCGCAACCCTGACGAGAATTGGAAATGCATCAAATTTGAAGGAGGATTAAATGCGGACATTTTAGTCTCGGTAGGGCCAATGGAGATAAGGGATTTTGCTGCATTGGCAAACAAGAGTCGGTTAGCTGAGGGATATAACAAGAAGCTCACTGATGCCAGGATGGATGTTTGTGGAAAGAGGTTGGCACCTGAAGATCAGGAGTTTCAGTATAATCCCCCACCGAAGAAGCCATTTCAATCTAACGGAAATAAAGAAAAGCAGCTGCAAAGGCTAATCACTAATCAAGAATGTTCGAAGTGCGGAAGGTATCATGGAGGAAGGCCTTGTTTGGCTGGACAAAAGGTTTGCTTTAAGTGTGGAAAGCCAGGACACCTGATTAGAAAATGCCCCGGTCATCATCTACCTATTCCTAAGCGGTAATATCCCAGGGTCGAAAGCTGAAAGAATTACTTCCTCAGAGGAGTCATCGCGAATATATGGGATGAACCGTAACAAAGATTCACTTTTCGCTAAGCCCATTTCTTGTATTTTCTTTGACTATGTTTGTTCAACTTCAGTGTACTTAGGTGTGAAGTTTTCTTCAAACTCATAGTTAGTTTTGTAATCAAATTTTGAGGACAAAATTTTTAAAAGGGGGGTAGTATTGTAACATCCCGATTTCCGAGTTCGGCTTTGCCCTCAGGACTCATTCATTCCGATTTCCGACTTAGTCTTTGAAACACAGATAAGAGTATTTTTCCGAGTCCCGAGTTCATGTTTGCCCAATTCTCGACTTCATACCTTTCACGATTTCCGACCTCGTATGGATTATTTCCAACTATTTCCGAGTTTAACCTTCAAGTCCAAACACATGAACGTAATTCCATGAGATCCGACTTCGTGCCTCAAGACAAGTATATCCTCTCAAGTGACCAACACCATACAGTGTATAAATTACGACTTCCGAGCTTTAAGGTCTTGTGTTTGGAAATGCGACTCGCGTTCCCGATTTCCGACCTTAGTGTTGAGCTCAATTTTAGTGGACACGAGTTCGGACCCTTGAGTAAACCTTCAGTCACACGAGTTCCGATTTTATATCGAGCATTGACATTCTGAGTTTATTCCGAGATTATAGGATTGCCGCTACATTAGTTCCGACCTCCGACCTAAGATAACAAGGTTCAAAACAGCAGTACGTGGTTTCCGAGTTTGAATTGGGAATTCCGAAATTATGTGATTGTAATCTTTCGACTTCCGGAATCCGACATTGATGCAAGATTTCCTCAAGACACAAACAAGCTGATACGAGTCCCGACGTTAGGATTCAGTTCCAAGCTCAAGTAAGAGCGACACGAGTTCCGACCTTAGCGTAATATGGACGAGTTCGGCTTGAAGTAGGATGGATGCGAAGTTCGATTTCGTTTCGAATATGGTAGAAAGTGCTACCACTTAGGCGACGTGGAGAGTGATTCTACCATACAAAGAGGGCAACCAATCACAACCTTCCAAGTTAACTCCCACTCATGCCTATATAACACATCCTTCCTCCTTTGATTCAGACAATAATTCACGTTGTTTTCCTCTTCTCCTTCGGCTCTCTTTCTCTCTTGCTCACACATCCAAAACTCAAGCTAAGTTCCAACGTTGTTCATCCAAACTCAAGTTTCAGCAGTTAGCCAAATCTTGCTCCAAAGAGGTAGGATTCTGCTCTATTCTTGAATTTCTTACACTATGATTGTATGAGATTGTGCTATTCTTTACGTATTTAATGAACTATTGGATGTATTGGATGAATTTATGATTGAATTAATAGAAGACTTTGAGTCAGAATTATGATTAGAAGGAGAAGATTAGAAGGAGTGGAGAAGTGAGATGCTGTCTTGGTGAGGAAGTCCACGGCAGTCCGTACGGCGGAGTGTACGGCGCCGCCTACAATCGGTCAAATCCGATGAAACCATTTTTAGATGGAAGTAAACATTCAAGGCTTTCCATAGATATATCATATAAGGTTATTGGATTAGTATTGAGGGAGATATGAATTTTTGAAGTTTGACCTAGGGTTTAGAACTTTCATCCGAGCAGGGTGACTTGAGGAGGGTCCATTTCACCCTATACAACTCCAAATTGAGTGAGACCAGTTTTGTTAGAAAGCTTACACACAGGGGAACACCCCAATATAAGATTCCGAGTTTGTTATGGTCCCAATTGTTCCCAGTGATTCGAGGAAGTTGTCCTATATTTAATTCAGACCAACACAGGGTAGTTTAGGAAGGTCGACTTTCAGGACTTATATCTCGTGATGTACTTAAGCAAATGGAGTGAAACTTGTGGCAAATGAAAGGTTGTCCTGTTAGCTTTGATATGAGACCAATTTCGTAAGATTTGAGCTTAGTTTCGATTTTTAGTGAATTTATATTCCCAGGAGCGTAATTCGGGCTAGTGACTGAACAAGCTGAAGTAAAAGATGAATATCTTGATTTGTATAAATCAGAATGACATGGGACCAAAGGGGTTAGAAAGTAGACATATAGGGCTATGACATATTCAAATTTCAGATGTAAATAAGGTGAATAGATATAAAGGTGGATCATACAAGATTCGGGCAGAACCGAATAGAATTGGCAGGATGGCCAAAATGATAATTTTACAAATGATAGTGAAACCTATAAGGTTTGAGTTGAGATTTGCCAATCGACATTGATATTTATGTGTTAAATTGATTGTGTTGCTATGACTGGTTTGTCTGTAAGAATTGGCACTATTCATGGGGAAAGGTGCCTGATCTCATCTTTGCGGAATTACGGCAGACTCTATGAAACTAGGAATGTTTATATGTAAGGATGAATTAGGATATGAATGGGTATATAGAAACCCTATATTCAATGACATACGTATGAGATGAGATATATGAAAGTAAAGGATGAAGTATATGCATGAGTGTCGGTAGAATGGTAAAGAGGCTGCGAGCCTTTATAATGCTACTTAATATGTACGTGAAGATCATGTGTGCAATGATACATGGAAATAAATAAAGTATATGTATGAGTACATTCTTTATAATTATGCTTGAATATGCATGAGAATGAAAGAAGGTAAATATATTGAATATGGGTCCCTTCACTCGGAGGCGATTATTCGAGGTCCCTCCTTGTGAAGGCAGCTAAATAAGATAAAATGTGGGTCCCTTCACTCGGAGGCAAGCACTGAGGTCCCTCCTGTGAAGGCAAGCTAAATGATAAAGACATGGGTCCCTTCACCTGGAGGCAGTTGCACATGGGTCCCTCCTTGTGAAGGCAGCTAAAGACTTGGGTCCCTCTATGTTGGAGGCAGTTGCACTTTGGGTCCCTCCAACCTAGAGGCAGTGGATCCCCTTGTGGGTGAGTCGGTGGGACGATAGTCACGGATGAGGTTGACGAGCTCACTCCAAGGCCAAAGGCTACCCAAGGGCGTAATGCACCCTAGGGACGCCGATACGTAACGCCTAGGTGTGCCAAGTAAAAGCTAAAGAATAAAGATTAAAGATTTAAGCTCATGCAGGTACCCCACTCACATGAGGCATGGCATCGACCCAGCTAGTGTGAATATAGGGACGTAACTTACATGAGGCATGGCTTGGCCCAGTTAATGTAAGTACCAAAGGAAGATCCCATATTCCTAAGGAACGTGACATGGCGATCACGCTCTGATGGGGTATGACATGGCGATCATACTCTGGCACGTAAAGATTTCATGATGACAAAAGAAAAGAAAGATGCAGAAAGAAAAGCAAGTTTTATGTATAAACATAAATTTAAGTATGAGTAAAGTTATGTGTAGATGTTATGTTCCTAGCATAGTGATGTTGTGTGCGTTTTACTATGCTACAGATATTATTCATGGTATTATACTTGAATGGATTTTATGGGTTTTCCCAAATGCTAAGTGTATGATTAAAATGAACTTTGCTTCGGATAAGACATTTTTCGAAATGTAAAATTAAACAATTTGTGCTGCATGTTCATCTATCTTCAAAATAAACCGAAGCAAACTGGAGACGACCATGATGACACTATGTATGAAGATTAGAGAATCCTACTGAGAATTTTATAATTCTCACTCCTATTTCCATGTTGTCTCCAGATGATTTTAGAAGTTTCCAAGGGCCTGAAGATTCTTTGCAGACGAGGTCCGCCAGGTAACAAAGAATGACTCCAGGGTATGGTACTGTGACTTAAGCATAGTACTGTGCTTAGGAGGGTGTTACAGTTTCCATTTCTTCTTTAATGGCTTTCTTCCTTTGATTGGAAGCTAGTCTTAATGCTTAAGGAATTGGATTCCCTTTCTCTTTTAATGGCTTAAATGGAATGATTGAAAGCTAGTCTTAATCCTTAAGGAATTGGTTTCCATTTCTTCTTTAATGGCTTTCTTCCTTTGATTGGAAGCTAGTCTTAATGCTTAAGGAATTGGATTCCCATTCTCTTTTAATGGATTAAATTGAATGATTGAGAGCTAGTCTTAATCCTTAAGGAATTGATTTCCGTTTCTTCATCAATGGCTTTCTTCCTTTGATTGGAAGCTATTCTTAATGCTTAAGGAATTGGATTCTCTTTCTCTTTTAATGGCTTAAATGGAATGATTGAAAGCGAGTCTTAATCCTTAAGGAATTGGTTCCCATTTCTTCTTTAATGGCTTTCTTCCTTTGATTGGAAGCTAGTCTTATTGCTTAAGGAATTGGATTCTCTTTCTTTTTTAATGGCTTAAATGGAATGATTGAAAGCTAGTCCTAATCCTTAAGGAATTGGTTTCCAATTCTACTTTAATGCCTTTCTTCCATTGATTGGAAGCTAGTCTTAATGCTTAAGGAATTAGATTCTATTTCTCTTTTATTGGCTTAAATGGAATGATTGAAAGCTAGTCTTAATCCTTAAGGAATTGGTTTCCATTTCATCTTTAATGGCTTTCTTCCTTTGATTGGAAGCTAGTCTTAATGCTTAAGGAATTGGATTCTCTTTCTCTTTTAATGGCTTAAATGGAATGATTGAAAGCTAGTCCTAATCGTAAAGGAATTGGTTTCCATTTCTTCTTTAATGGCTTTCTTCCTTTGATTGGAAGCTAGTCTTAAAGCTTAAGGAATTGGATTCTCTTTGTCTTTTATTGGCTTAAATGGAATGATTGAAAGCTAGTCTTAATCCATAAGGAATTGGATTCTCTTTCTCTTTTAATGGCTTAAATGGAATGATTGAAAGCTAGTCATAATCGTTAAGGAATTGGTTTCCATGTCTTCTTTAATGGCTTTCTTCCTTTGATTGGAAGCTAGTCTTAATGCTTAAGGAATTGGATTCTCTTTCTCTTTTAATGGCCTAAATGGAATGATTGAAAGCTAGTCCTAATCCTTAAGGAATTGGTTTCCATTTCTTCTTTAATGCCTTTCTTCCATTGATTGGAAGCTAGTCTTAATGCTTAAGGAATTGGATTCTATTTCTCTTTTATTGGCTTAAATGGAATGATTGAAAGCTCGTCTTAATCCATAAGGAATTGGATTCTCTTTCTCTTTTAATGGCTTAAATGGAATGATTGAAAGCTCGTCTTAATCCTTAAGAAATTGTTTTCCGTTTCTTCTTTAATGGCATTCTTCCTTTGATTGGAAGCTAGTCTTAATGGTTAAGGAATTGGATTCTCTTTCTCCTTTATTAGCTTAAAGGGAATGATTGAAAGCTTGTCCTAATCCTTAAGGAATTGGATTCCATTTCTTCTTTATTGGCTTTCATCCTTTGATTGGAAGCTAGTCTTAAAGCTTGAGGAATTGGATTCTCTTTCTCTATTATTGATTTAAATAGAATGATTGAAAGCTAGTCTTAATCCTTAAGGAATTGGTTTCCATTTCTTCTTTAATGGCTTTCTTCCTTTGATTGGAAGCTAGTCTTAATGCTTAAGGAATTGGATACCCTTTCTCTTTTAATGGCTTAAATGGAATGATTGAAAGCTAGTCTTAATCGTTAAGGAATTGGTTTCCATTTCTTCTTTAATGGCTTTCTTCCTTTGATTGGAAGCTAGTCTTAGTGCTGAAGGAATTGGATTCTCTTTCTCTTTTAATGGCTTAAATGGAATGATTGAAGGCTAGTCTTAATCCTTAAGGAATTGGTTTCCATTTCTTCTTTAATGGCTTTCTTCCTTTGATTGGAAGCTAGTCCTAATGCTTAAGACATTAGATTCTCTTTCTCCTTTAATGGCTTAAATGGAATGATTGAAAGCTAGTCCTAATCGTAAAGGAATTGGTTTCCATTTCTTCTTTAATGGCTTTCTTCCTTTCATTGGAAGCTAGTCTTAAAGCTTAAGGAATTGGATTGTCTTTCTCTTTTATTGGCTTAAATGGAATGATTGAAAGCTAGTCTTAATCCATATGGAATTGGATTCTCTTTCTCTTTTAATGGCTTAAATGGAATGATTGAAAGCTAGTCTTAATCGTTAAGGAATTGGTTTCCATTTCTTCTTTAATGGCTTTCTTTCTTTGATTGGAAGCTAGTCTTAGTGCTGAAGGAATTGGATTCTCTTTCTCTTTTAATGGCTTAAATGGAATGATTGAAGGCTAGTCATAATCCTTAAGGAATTGGTTTCCATTTCTTCTTTAATGGCTTTCTTCCTTTGACTGGAAGCTAGTCCTAATGCTTAAGACTTTAGATTCTCTTTCTCCTTTAATGGCTAAAATGGAATGATTGAAAGCTAGTCTTAATCCTTAAGGAATTGGTTTCCATTTCTTCTTTAATGGCTTTCTTCCTTTGATTGGAAGCTAGTCTTAATGCCTAAGGAATTGGATTCCCTTTCTCTTTTAATGGCTTAAATGGAATTATTGAAAGTTAGTCCTAATCCTTAAGGAATTGGATTCCATTTCTTCTTTATTGGCATTCATCCCTTGATTGGAAGCTAGTCTTAAAGCTTGAGGAATTGGATTCTCTTTCTCTATTAATGACTTAAATAGAATGATTGAAAGCTAGTCTTAATCCTTAAGGAATTGGTTTCCATTTCTTCTTTAATGACTTTATTCCTTTGATTGGAAGCTAGTCTTAATGCTTAAGGAATGGGATACCCTTTCTCTTTTAATGTCTTAAATGAAATGAGTGAAAGCTAGTCTTAATCGTTAAGGAATTGGTTTCCATTTCTTCTTTAATTGCTTTCTTCCTTTGATTGGAAGCTAGTCTTAATGCTTAAGGAATTGGATTCTCGTTCTCTTTTATTGGCTTAAATGGAATGATTGAAAGCTAGTCCTAATCCTTAAGGAATTGGTTTCCATTTCATCTTTCATGCCTTTCTTCCATTGATTGCAAGCTAGTCTTAATGCTTAAGGAATTGGATTCTATTTCTGTTTTAATGGCTTAAATGGAATGATTGAAAGCTAGTCTTAATCCTTAAGGAATTGGTTTCCATTTCTTCATTAATGGCTTTCTTCCTTTGATTGGAAGCTAGTCTTAATGCTTAAGGAATTGGATTCTCTTTCTCTTTTAATGGCTTAAATGGAATGATTAAAAGCTAGTCTTAATCGTTAAGGAATTGGTTTCCATTCCTTCTTTAATGGCTTTCTTCCATTGATTGGAAGCTAGTCTTAATGCTTAAGGAATTAGATTCTATTTCTCTTTTATTGGCTTAAATGGAATGATTGAAAGCTAGTCTTAATCCTTAAGGAATTGGTTTCCATTTCATCTTTAATGGCTTTCTTCCTTTGATTGGAAGCTAGTCTTAATGCTTAAGGAATTGGATTCTCTTTCTCTTTTAATGGCTTAAATGGAATGATTGAAAGCTAGTCCTAATCGTAAAGGAATTGGTTTCCATTTCTTCTTTAATGGCTTTCTTCCTTTGATTGGAAGCTAGTCTTAAAGCTTAAGGAATTGGATTCTCTTTGTCTTTTATTGGCTTAAATGGAATGATTGAAAGCTAGTCTTAATCCATAAGGAATTGGATTCTCTTTCTCTTTTAATGGCTTAAATGGAATGATTGAAAGCTAGTCATAATCGTTAAGGAATTGGTTTCCATGTCTTCTTTAATGGCTTTCTTCCTTTGATTGGAAGCTAGTCTTAATGCTTAAGGAATTGGATTCTCTTTCTCTTTTAATGGCTTAAATGGAATGATTGAAAGCTAGTCCTAATCCTTAAGGAATCGGTTTCCATTTCTTCTTTAATGCCTTTCTTCCATTGATTGGAAGCTAGTCTTAATGCTTAAGGAATTGGATTCTATTTCTCTTTTATTGGCTTAAATGGAATGATTGAAAGCTCGTCTTAATCCATAAGGAATTGGATTCTCTTTCTCTTTTAATGGCTTAAATGGAATGATTGAAAGCTAGTCTTAATCCTTAAGTAATTGTTTTCCATTTCTTCTTTAATGGCGTTCTTCCTTTGATTGGAAGCTAGTCTTAATGCTTAAGGAATAGGATTCTCTTTCTCTTTTATTGGCTTAAATGGAATGATTGAAAGCTTGTCCTAATCCTTAAGGAATTGGATTCCATTTCTTCTTTATTGGCTTTCTTTCTTTGATTAGAAGCTAGTCTTAATGCTTGAGGAATTGGATTCTCTTTCTCTATTAATGACTTAAATAGAATGATTGAAAGCTAGTCTTAATCCTTAAGGAATTGGTTTCCATTTCTTCTTTAATGGCTTTCTTCCTTTGATTGGAAGCTAGTCTTAATGCTTAAGGAATTGGATTCTCTTTCTCTTTTAATGGCTTAAATGGAATGATTGAAAGCTAGTCTTAATCCTTAAGGAATTGGTGTCCATTTCTTCATTAATGGCTTTCTTCCTTTGATTGGAAGCTAGTCTTAATGCTTAAGGAATTGGATTCTCTTTCTCTTTTTATCACTGAAATGGAATGATTGAAAGCTAGTCTTAATCCTTAAGGAATTGCTTTCCATTTCTTCTTTAATGGCTTTCTTTCTTTGATTGGAAGCTAGTCTTAATGCTTAAGGAATTGGATTCTCTTTCTCTTTTAATGGCTTAAATGGAATAATTGAAAGCGAGTCTTAATCCTTAAGCATTTGGTTTCCATTTCTTCTTTAATGGCTTTTTCCCCTTGATTGGAAGCTAGTCTTAATGCTTAAGGAATTGGATACCCTTTCTCTTTTAATGGCTTCAATGGAATGATTGAAAGCTAGTCTTAATCGTTAAGGAATTGGTTTCCGTTTCTTCTTTGATGGCTTTCTTCCTTTGATTGGAAGCTAGTCTTAGTGCTCAAGGAATTGGATTCTCTTTCTCTTTTAATGGCTTAAATGGACTGATTGAAAGCAAGTCTTAATCGTTAAGGAATTAGTTTCCAATTCTTCTTTAATGGCTTTCTTCCTTTGATTGGAAGCTAGTCTTAATGCTTAAGGAATTGGATTCTCTTTCTCTTTTAATGGCTTAAATGGAATGATTCAAAGCTAGCCTTAATCCTTAAGCATTTGGTTTCCATTTCTTCTTTAATGCCTTTCTTCCTTTGATTGGAAGCTAGTCTTAATGCTTAAGGAATTGGATTCCCTTTCTCTTTTAATGGCTTAAATGGAATGATTGAAAGCTAGTCTTAATCCTTAAGGAATTGGTTTCCATTTCTTCTTTAATGGCTTTCTTCCTTTGATTGGAAGCTAGTCTTAATGCTTAAGGAATTGGATTCCCATTCTCTTTTAATGGATTAAATTGAATGATTGAGAGCTAGTCTTAATCCTTAAGGAATTGATTTCCATTTCTTCATCAATGGCTTTCTTCCTTTGATTGGAAGCTATTCTTAATGCTTAAGGAATTGGATTCTCTTTCTCTTTTAATGGCTTAAATGAAATGAGTGAAAGCTAGTCTTAATCGTTAAGGAATTGGTTTCCATTTCTTCTTTAATTGCTTTCTTCCTTTGATTGGAAGCTAGTCTTAATGCTTAAGGAATTGGATTCTCGTTCTCTTTTATTGGCTTAAATGGAATGATTGAAAGCTAGTCCTAATCCTTAAGGAATTGGTTTCCATTTCATCTTTCATGCCTTTCTTCCATTGATTGCAAGCAAGTCTTAATGCTTAAGGAATTGGATTCTATTTCTGTTTTAATGGCTTAAATGGAATGATTGA
Organism: Pterocarpus santalinus; assembly: GCA_031439595.1. Classification (NCBI taxonomy): domain Eukaryota; kingdom Viridiplantae; phylum Streptophyta; class Magnoliopsida; order Fabales; family Fabaceae; genus Pterocarpus; species Pterocarpus santalinus. The sequence goes on along the minus strand of CM062529.1, from coordinate 39,584,402 downwards.
AAGCTAGTCTTAATCCTTAAGGAATTGGTTTCCATTTCTTCATTAATGGCTGTCTTCCTTTGATTGGAAGCTAGTCTTAATGCTTAAGGAATTGGATTCTCTTTCTCTTTTAATGGCTTAAATGGAATGATTAAAAGCTAGTCTTAATCGTTAAGGAATTGGTTTCCATTCCTTCTTTAATGGCTTTCTTCCATTGATTGGAAGCTAGTCTTAATGCTTAAGGAATTGGATTCTCTTTCTTTTTTAATGGCTTAAATGGAATGATTGAAAGCTAGTCCTAATCCTTAAGGAATTGGTTTCCAATTCTACTTTAATGCCTTTCTTCCATTGATTGGAAGCTAGTCTTAATGCTTAAGGAATTAGATTCTATTTCTCTTTTATTGGCTTAAATGGAATGATTGAAAGCTAGTCTTAATCCTTAAGGAATTGGTTTCCATTTCATCTTTAATGGCTTTCTTCCTTTGATTGGAAGCTAGTCTTAATGCTTAAGGAATTGGATTCTCTTTCTCTTTTAATGGCTTAAATGGAATGATTGAAAGCTAGTCCTAATCGTAAAGGAATTGGTTTCCATTTCTTCTTTAATGGCTTTCTTCCTTTGATTGGAAGCTAGTCTTAAAGCTTAAGGATTTGGATTCTCTTTGTCTTTTATTGGCTTAAATGGAATGATTGAAAGCTAGTCTTAATCCATAAGGAATTGGATTCTCTTTCTCTTTTAATGGCTTAAATGGAATGATTGAAAGCTAGTCATAATCCTTAAGGAATTGGTTTCCATGTCTTCTTTAATGGCTTTCTTCCTTTGATTGGAAGCTAGTCTTAATGCTTAAGGAATTGGATTCTCTTTCTCTTTTAATGGCTTAAATGGAATGATTGAAAGCTAGTCCTAATCCTTAAGGAATTGGTTTCCATTTCTTCTTTAATGCCTTTCTTCCATTGATTGGAAGCTAGTCTTAATGCTTAAGGAATAGGATTCTCTTTCTCTTTTATTGGCTTAAATGGAATGATTGAAAGCTCGTCTTAATCCATAAGGAATTGGATTCTCTTTCTCTTTTAATGGCTTAAATGGAATGATTGAAAGCTAGTCTTAATCCTTAAGTAATTGTTTTCCATTTCCTCTTTAATGGCTTTCTTCCTTTGATTGGAAGCTAGTCTTAATGCTTAAGGAATAGGATTCTCTTTCTTTTATTGGCTTAAATGGAATGATTGAAAGCTTGTCCTAATCCTTAAGGAATTGGATTCCATTTCTTCTTTATTGGCTTTCTTCCTTTGATTGGAAGCTAGTCTTAATGCTTGAGGAATTGGATTCTCTTTCTCTATTAATGACTTAAATAGAATGATTGAAAGCTAGTCTTAATCCTTAAGGAATTGGTTTCCATTTCTTCTTTAATGGCTTTCTTCCTTTGATTGGAAGCTAGTCTTAATGCTTAAGGAATTGGATTCTCTTTCTCTTCTAATGGCTTAAATGGAATGATTGAAAGCTAGTCTTAATCCTTAAGGAATTGGTTTCCATTTCTTCATTAATGGCTTTCTTCCTTTGATTGGAAGCTAGTCTTAATGCTTAAGGAATTGGATTCTCTTTCTCTTTTAATGGCTTAAATGGAATGATTGAAAGCTAGTCTTAATCCTTAAGGAATTGGTTTCCATTTCTTCTTTAATGGCTTTCTTCCTTTGATTGGAAGCTAGTCTTAATGCTTAAGGAATTGGATTCTCTTTCTCTTTTAATGGCTGAAATGGAATGATTGAAAGCTAGTCTTACTCCTTAAGGAATTGGTTTCCATTTCTTCTTTAATGGCTTTCTTCCTTGAATTGGAAGCTAGTCTTAATGCTTAAGGAATTGTATTCTTTTTCTCTTTTAATGGCTTCAATGGAATGATTGAAAGCTAGTCTTAATCGTTAAGGAATTGGTTTCCATTTCTTCTTTGATGGCTTTCTTCCTTTGATTGGAAGCTAGTCTTAATGCTTAAGGAATTGGATTCTCTTTCTCTTTTAATAGCTTAAATGGAATGATTGAAAGCTAGTCCTAATCGTTAAGGAATTAGTTTCCATTTCTTCTTTAATGGCTTTCTTCCTTTGATTGGAAGCTAGTCTTAATGCTTAAGGAATTGGATTCTCTTTCTCTTTTAATGGCTTAAATGGAATGATTGAAAGCTAGTCTTAATCCTTAAGGAATTGGTTTCCATTTCTTCTTTAATGCCTTTCTTCCTTTGATTGGAAGCTAGTCTTAATGCTTAAGGAATTGGATTCTCTTTCGCTTTTAATGGCTGAAATGGAATGATTGAAAGCTAGTCTTAATCCTTAAGGAATTGGTTTCCATTTCTTCTTTAATGGCTTTCTTCCTTTGATTGGAAGCTAGTCTTAATGCTTAAGGAATTGTATTCTCTTTCTCTATTAATGGATTAAATGGAATGATTGAAAGCTAGTCTGAATCCTTAAGGAATTGGTTTCCATTTCTTCTTTAATGGCTTTCTTCCTTTGATTGGAAGCTAGTCTTAATGCTTAAGGAATTGGATTCTCTTTCTCTTTTAATGGCTTAAATGGAATGATTGAAAGCTTGTCTTAATCCTTAAGGAATTGGTTTCCATTTCTTCTTTAATGGCTTTCTTCCTTTGATTGGAAGCTAGTCTTAATGCTTAAGGAATTGGATTCTCTTTCTCTTTTAATGGCTTAAATGGAATGATTGAAAGCTAGTCTTAATCCTTAAGGAATTGGTTTCCATTTCTTCTTTAATGGCTTTCTTCCTTTGATTGGAAGCTAGTCTTAATGCTTAAGGAATTGGATTCTATTTCTCTTTTAATGGCTTAAATGGAATGATTGAAAGCTAGTCTTAATCCTTAAGGAATTGGTTTCCATTTCATCTTTAATGGCTTTCTTCCTTTGATTGGAAGCTAGTCTTAATGCTTAAGGAATTGGATTCTCTTTCTTTTAATGGCTTAAATGGAATGATTGAAAGCTAGTCCTAATCCTTAAGGAATTGGTTTCCATTTCTTCTTTAATGGCTTTCTTCCTTTGATTGGAAGCTAGTCTTAATGCTTAAGGAATTGGATTCTCTTTGTCTTTTATTGGCTTAAATGGAATGATTGAAAGCTAGTCTTAATGCTTAAGGAATTGGATACCATTTCTCTTTTAATGGCTTGAATGGAATGATTGAAACCTAGTCCTAATCGTTAAGGAATTGGTTTCCATTTCTTCTTTAATGGCTTTCTTCCTTTGATTGGAAGCTAGTCTTAATGCTTAAGGAATTGGATTCTCTTTCTCTTTTAATGGCTTAAATGGAATGATTGAAAGCTAGTCTTAATCCTTAAGGAATTGGTTTCCATTTCTTCTTTAATGCCTTTCTTCCATTGATTGGAAGCTAGTCTTAATGCTTAAGGAATTGGATTCTATTTCTCTTTTATTGGCTTAAATGGAATGATTGAAAGCTAGTCTTAATCCATAAGGAATTGGATTCTCTTTCTCTTTTAATGGCTTAAATGGAATGATTGAAAGCTAGTCTTAATCCTTAAGTAATTGTTTTCCATTTCTTCTTTAATGGCTTTCTTCCTTTGATTGGAAGCTAGTCTTAATGCTTAAGGAATAGGATTCTCTTTCTCTTTTATTGGCTTAAATGGAATGATTGAAAGCTTGTCCTAATCCTTAAGGAATTGGATTCCATTTCTTCTTTATTGGCTTTCTTCCTTTGATTAGAAGCTAGTCTTAATGCTTGAGGAATTGGATTCTCTTTCTATTAATGACTTAAATAGAATGATTGAAAGCTAGTCTTAATCCTTAAGGAATTGGTTTCCATTTCTTCTTTAATGGCTTTCTTCCTTTGATTGGAAGCTAGTCTTAATGCTTAAGGAATTGGATTCTCTTTCTCTTTTAATGGCTTAAATGGAATGATTGAAAGCTAGTCTTAATCCTTAAGGAATTGGTTTCCATTTCTTCATTAATGGCTTTCTTCCTTTGATTGGAAGCTAGTCTTAATGCTTAAGGAATTGGATTCTCTTTCTCTTTTAATCGCTTAAATGGAATGATTGAAAGCTAGTCTTAATCCTTAAGGAATTGCTTTCCATTTCTTCTTTAATGGCTTTCTTTCTTTGATTGGAAGCTAGTCTTAATGCTTAAGGAATTGGATTCTCTTTCTCTTTTAATGGCTTAAATGGAATAATTGAAAGCTAGTCTTAATCCTTAAGGAATTGGTTTCCATTTCTTCTTTAATGGCTTTCTTCCTTTGATTGGAAGCTAGTCTTAATGCTTAAGGAATTGGATTCTCTTTCTCTTTTAATGGCTTAAATGGAATGATTGAAAGCTAGTCTTAATCGTTAAGGAATTGGTTTCCATTTCTTCTTTAATGGCTTTCTTCCTTTGATTGGAAGCTAGTCTTAATGCTTAAGGAATTGGATTCTCTTCCTCTTTATTGGCTTAAATGGAATGATTGAAAGCCAGTCTTAATCCTTAAGGAATTGGTTTCCATTTCTTCTTTAATGGCTTTCTTCCTTTGATTGGAAGCTAGTCTTAATGCTTAAGGAATTGGATTCTCTTTCTCTTTTAATGGCTTAAATGGAATGATTGAAAGCTAGTCTTAATCCTTAAGCATTTGGTTTCCATTTCTTCTTTAATGGCTTTCTTCCTTTGATTGGAAGCTAGTCTTAATGCTTAAGGAATTGGATTCTCTTTCTCTTTTAATGGTTTAAATGGAATGATTGAAAGCTAGTCTTAATCCTTAAGGAATTGATTTCCATTTCTTCTTTAATGGCTTTCTTCCTTTGATTGGAAACTAGTCTTAATGCTTAAGGAATTGGATTCTATTTCTTTTAATGGCTTAAATGGAATGATTGAAAGCTAGTCTTAATCCTTAAGGAATTGGTTTCCATTTCTTCTTTAATGGCTTTCTTCCTTTGATTGGAAGCTAGTCTTAATGCTTAAGGAATTGGATTCTCGTTCTCTTTTAATGGCTTAAATGGAATGATTGAAAGCTAGTCTTAATCCTTAAGGAATTGGTTTCCATTTCATCTTTAATGGCTTTCTTCCTTTGATTGGAAGCTAGTCTTAATGCTTAAGGAATTGGATTCTATTTCCCTTTTAATGGCTTAAATGGAATGATTGAAAGCTAGTCTTAATCCTTAAGGAATTGGTTTCCATTTCTTCATTAATGGCTTTCTTCCTTTGATTGGAAGCTAGTCTTAATGCTTAAGGAATTGGATTCTCTTTCTCTTTTAATGGCTTAAATGGAATGATTGAAAGCTAGTCTTAATCCTTAAGGAATTGGTTTCCATTCCTTCTTTAATGGCTTTCTTCCTTTGATTGGAAGCTAGTCTTAATGCTTAAGGAATTGGATTCTCTTTCTCTTTTAATGGCTTAAATGGAATGATTGAAAGCTAGTCTTAATCCTTAAGGAATTGGTTTCCATTTCTTCTTTAATGCCTTTCTTCCATTGATTGGAAGCTAGTCTTAATGCTTAAGGAATTAGATTCTATTTCTCTTTTATTGGCTTAAATGGAATGATTGAAAGCTAGTCTTAATCCTTAAGGAATTGGTTTCCATTTCATCTTTAATGGCTTTCTTCCTTTGATTGGAAGCTAGTCTTAATGCTTAAGGAATTGGATTCTCTTTCTCTTTTAATGGCTTAAATGGAATGATTGAAAGCTAGTCCTAATCGTAAAGGAATTGGTTTCCATTTCTTCTTTAATGGCTTTCTTCCTTTGATTGGAAGCTAGTCTTAAAGCTTAAGGAATTGGATTCTCTTTGTCTTTTATTGGCTTAAATGGAATGATTGAAAGCTAGTCTTAATCCATAAGGAATTGGATTCTCTTTCTCTTTTAATGGCTTAAATGGAATGATTGAAAGCTAGTCATAATCGTTAAGGAATTGGTTTCCATGTCTTCTTTAATGGCTTTCTTCCTTTGATTGGAAGCTAGTCTTAATGCTTAAGGAATTGGATTCTCTTTCTCTTTTAATGGCTTAAATGGAATGATTGAAAGCTAGTCCTAATCCTTAAGGAATTGGTTTCCATTTCTTCTTTAATGCCTTTCTTCCATTGATTGGAAGCTAGTCTTAATGCTTAAGGAATTGGATTCTATTTCTCTTTTATTGGCTTAAATGGAATGATTGAAAGCTCGTCTTAATCCATAAGGAATTGGATTCTCTTTCTCTTTTAATGGCTTAAATGGAATGATTGAAAGCTAGTCTTAATCCTTAAGTAATTGTTTTCCATTTCTTCTTTAATGGCTTTCTTCCTTTGATTGGAAGCTAGTCTTAATGCTTAAGGAATTGGATTCTCTTTCTCTTTTATTGGCTTAAATGGAATGATTGAAAGCTTGTCCTAATCCTTAAGGAATTGGATTCCATTTCTTCTTTATTGGCTTTCTTCCTTTGATTGGAAGCTAGTCTTAATGCTTAAGGAATTGGATTCTCTTTCTCTTTTAATGGCTTAAATGGAATGATTGAAAGCTAGTCTTAATCCTTAAGGAATTGGTTTCCATTTCTTCTTTAATGGCTTTCTTCCTTTGATTGGAAGCTAGTCTTAATGCTTAAGGAATTGGATTCTCTTTCTCTTTTAATGGCTTAAATGGAATGATTGAAAGCTAGTCTTAATCCTTAAGGAATTGGTTTCCATTTCTTCTTTAATGGCTTTCTTCCTTTGATTGGAAGCTAGTCTTAATGCTTAAGGAATTGGATTCTCTTTCTCTTTTAATGGCTTAAATGGAATGATTGAAAGCTAGTCTTAATCCTTAAGGAATTGGTTTCCATTTCTTCTTTAATGGCTTTCTTCCTTTGATTGAAGGTAGTCTTAATGCTTAAGGAATAGGATTCTATTTCTCTTTTAATGGCTTAAATGGAATGATTGAAAGCTAGTCTTAATCCTTAAGGAATTGGTTTCCATTTCTTCTTTAATGGCTTTCTTCCTTTGATTGGAAGCTAGTCTTAATGCTTAAGGAATTGGATTCTCTTTCTCTTTTAATGGCTTAAATGGAATGATTGAAAGCTAGTCTTAATCCTTAAGGAATTGGTTTCCATTTCTTCTTTAATGGCTTTCTTCCTTTGATTGGAAGCTAGTCTTAATGCTTAAGGAATCGGATTCTCTTTCTCTTTTAATGGCTTAAATGGAATGATTGAAAGCTAGTCTTAATCCTTAAGGAATTGGTTTCCATTTCTTCTTTAATGGCTTTCTTCCTTTGATTGGAAGCTAGTCTTAATGCTTAAGGACTTGGATTCTCTTTCTCTTTTAATGGCTTAAATGGAATGATTGAAAGCTAGTCTTAATCCTTAAGGAATTGGTTTCCATTTCTTCTTTAATGGCTTTCTTCCTTTGATTGGGAGCTAGTCTTAATGCTTAGGAAATTGGATTCTCTTTCTCTTTAATGGCTTAAATGGAATGATTGAAAGCTAGTCTTAATCCTTAAGGAATTGGTTTCCATTTCTTCTTTAATGGCTTTCTTCCTTTGATTGGAAGCTAGTCTTAATGCTTAAGGAATTGGATTCTCTTTCTCTTTTAATGGCTTAAATGGAATGATTGAAAGCTAGTCTTAATCCTTAAGGAATTGGTTTCCATTTCTTCTTTAATGGCTTTCTTCCTTTGATTGGAAGCTAGTCTTAATGCTTAAGGAATTGGATTCTCTTTCTCTTTTAATGGCTTAAATGGAATGATTGAAAGCTAGTCTTAATCCTTAAGGAATTGGTTTCCATTTCTTCTTTAATGGCTTTCTTCCTTTGATTGGAAGCTAGTCTTAATGCTTAAGGAATTGGATTCTCTTTCTCTTTTAATGGCTTAAATGGAATGATTGAAAGCTAGTCTTAATCTTAAAGGAATTGGTTTCCATTTCTTCTTTAATGGCTTTCTTCCTTTGATTGGAAGCTAGTCTTAATGCTTAAGGAATTGGATTCTCTTTCTCTTTTAACGGCTTAAATGGAATGATTGAAAGCTAGTCTTAATCCTTAAGGAATTGGTTTCCATTTCTTCTTTAATGGCATTCTTCCTTTGATTGGAAGCTAGTCTTAATGCTTAAGGCATTCGATTCTCTTTCTCTTTTAATGGCTTAAATGGAATGATTGAAAGCTAGTCTTAATCCTTAAGGAATTGGTTCCATTTCTTCTTTAATGGCTTTCTTCCTTTGATTGGAAGCTAGTCTTAATGCTTAAGGAATTGGATTCTCTTTCTCTTTTAATGGCTTAAATGGAATGATTGAAAGCTAGTCTTAATCCTTAAGGAATTGGTTTCCATTTCTTCTTTAATGGCTTTCTTCCTTTGATTGGAAGCTAGTCTTAATGCTTAAGGAATTGGATTCTCTTTCTCTTTTAATGGCTTAAATGGAATGATTGAAAGCTAGTCTTAATCCTTAAGGAATTGGTTTCCATTTCTTCTTTAATGGCTTTCTTCCTTTGATTGGAAGCTAGTCTTAATGCTTAAGGAATTGGATTCTCTTTCTCTTTTAATGGCTTAAATGGAATGATTGAAAGCTAGTCTTAATCCTTAAGGAATTGGTTTCCATTTCTTCTTTAATGGCTTTCTTCCTTTGATTGGAAGCTAGTCTTAATGCTTAAGGAATTGGATTCTCTTTCTCTTTTAATGGCTTAAATGGAATGATTGAAAGCTAGTCTTAATCCTTAAGGAATTGGTTTCCATTTCTTCTTTAATGGCTTTCTTCCTTTGATTGGAAGCTAGTCTTAATGCTTAAGGAACTGGATTCTCTTCCTCTTTTATTGGCTTAAATGGAATGATTGAAAGCCAGTCTTAATCCTTAAGGAATTGGTTTCCATTTCTTCTTTAATGGCTTTCTTCCTTTGATTGGAAGCTAGTCTTAATGCTTAAGGAATTGGATTCTCTTTCTCTTTTAATGGCTTAAATGGAATGATTGAAAGCTAGTCTTAATCCTTAAGGAATTGGTTTCCATTTCTTCTTTAATGGCTTTCTTCCTTTGATTGGAAGCTAGTCTTAATGCTTAAGAATTGGATTCTCTTTCTCTTTTAATGGCTTAAATGGAATGATTGAAAGCTAGTCTTAATCCTTAAGGAATTGGTTTCCATTTCTTCTTTAATGGCTTTCTTCCTTTGATTGGAAGCTAGTCTTAATGCTTAAGGAATTGGATTCTCTTTCTCTTTTAATGGCTTAAATGGAATGATTTAAAGCTAGTCTTAATCCTTTAAGGAATTGGTTCCCATTTCTTCTTTAGTGGCTTTCTTCCTTTGATTGGAAGCTAGTCTTAATGCTTAAGAATTGGATTCTCTTTCTCTTTTAATCGCTGAAATGGAATGATTGAAAGCTAGTCTTAATCCTTAAGGAATTGGTTTCCATTTCTTCTTTAATGGCTTTCTTCCTTTGATTGGAAGCTAGTCTTAATGCTTAAGGAATTGGATTCTCTTTCTTTAATGGCTTAAATGGAATGATTGAAAGCTAGTCTTAATCCTTAAGGAATTGGAATTTCTTCTTTGATTTCTTTCTCTTTTAAAGGCTTAAATGGAATGATTGGAAGCTAGTCTTAATCATAAGGAATTGGATTTCATTTCTTCTTTATTGGCTTTCTTACTTTGATTGGAAGCTAGTCTTAATGCTCAAGGAATTGGATTCTCTTTCTCTTTTAATGGCTTAAATGGAATGATTGAAAGCTAGTCTTAATCCTTAAGGAATTGGTTTCCATTTCTTCTTTAATGGCTTTCTTCCTTTGATTGGAAGCTAGTCTTAATGCTTAAGGAATTGGATTCTCTTTCTCTTTTAATGGCTTAAATGGAATGATTGAAAGCTAGTCTTAATCCTTAAGGAATTGGTTTCCATTTCTTCTTTAATGGCTTTCTTCCTTTGATTGGAAGCTAGTCTTAATGCTTAAGGAATTGGATTCTCTTTCTCTTTTAATGGCTTAAATGGAATGATTGAAAGCTAGTCTTAATCCTTAAGGAATTGGTTTCCATTTCTTCTTTAATGGCTTTCTTCCTTTGATTGGAAGCTAGTCTTAATGCTTAAGGAATTCTATTCTTTTAATGGCTTAAATGGAATGATTGAAAGCTAGTCTTAATCCTTAAGGAATTGGTTTCCATTTCTTCTTTAATGGCTTTCTTCCTTTGATTGGAAGCTAGTCTTAATGCTTAAGGAATTGGATTCTCTTTCTCTTTTAATGGCTTAAATGGAATGATTGAAAGCTAGTCTTAATCCTTAAGGAATTGGTTTCCATTTCTTCTTTAATGCCTTTCTTCCTTTGATTGGAAGCTAGTCTTAATGCTTAAGGAATTGGATTCTCTTCCTCTTTTAATGGCTTAAATCGAATGATTGAAAGCCAGTCTTAATCCAAACGCCATTCGATTCTCTTTCTCTTTTAATGGCTTAAATGGAATGATTGAAAGCTAGTCTTAATCCTTAAGAAATTGTTTTCCATTTCTTCTTTAATGGCGTTCTTCCTTTGATTGGAAGCTAGTCTTAATGCTTAAGGAATAGGATTCTCTTTCTCTTTTATTGGCTTAAATGGAATGATTGAAAGCTTGTCCTAATCCTTAAGGAATTGGATTCCATTTCTTCTTTATTGGCTTTCTTCCTTTGATTGGAAGCTAGTCTTAATGCTTGAGGAATTGGATTCTCTTTCTCTATTAATGACTTAAATAGAATGATTGAAAGCTAGTCTTAATCCTTAAAGAATTGGTTTCCATTTCTTCTTTAATGGCTTTCTTCCTTTGATTGGAAGCTAGTCTTAATGCTTAAGGAATTGGATTCCCTTCCTCTTTTAATGGCTTAAATGGAATGATTGAAAGCTAGTCTTAATCGTTAAGGAATTGGTTTCCATTTCTTCTTTAATGGCTTTCTTCCTTTGATTGGAAGCTAGTCTTAATGCTTAAGGAATTGGATTCTCTTTCTCTTTTTATCACTGAAATGGAATGATTGAAATCTAGTCTTAATCCCATGAATTGCTTTCCATTTCTTCTTTAATGGCTTTTCTTTCTTTGATTGGTTTAGTCTTAATGCTTAAGGAATTGGATTCTATTTCTCTTTTATTGGCTTAAATGGAATGATTGAAAGCTAGTCTTAATCCTTAAGGAATTGGTTTCCATTTCATCTTTAATAGCTTTCTTCCTTTGATTGGAAGCTAGTCTTAGTGCTTAAGGAATTGGATTCTCTTTCTCTTTTAATGGCTTAAATGGAATGATTGAAAGCTAGTCTTAATCGTTAAGGAATTGGTTTCCATTTCTTCTTTAATGGCTTTCTTCCTTTGATTGGAAGCTAGTCTTAAAGCTTAAGGAATTGGATTCTCTTTCTCTTTTATTGGCTTAAATGGAATGATTGAAAGCTAGTCTTAATCCATAAGGAATTGGATTCTCTTTCTCTTTTAATGGCTTAAATGGAATGATTGAAAGCTAGTCTTAATCCTTAAGAAATTGTTTTCCATTTCTTCTTTAATGGCGTTCTTCCTTTGATTGGAAGCTAGTCTTAATGCTTAAGGAATAGGATTCTCTTTCTCTTTTATTGGCTTAAATGGAATGATTGAAAGCTTGTCCTAATCCTTAAGGAATTGGATTCCATTTCTTCTTTATTGGCTTTCATCCTTTGATTGGAAGCTAGTCTTAATGCTTGAGAAATTGGATTCTCTTTCTCTATTATTGACTTAAAAAGAATGATTGAAAGCTAGTCTTAATCCTTAAGGAATTGGTTTCCATTTCTTCTTTGATGACTTTTTTCCTTTGATTGGAAGCTAGTCTTAATGCTTAAGGAATGGGATACCCTTTCTCTTTTAATGGCTTAAATGAAATGATTGAAAGCTAGTCTTAATCGTTAAGGAATTGGTTTCCATTTCTTCTTTAATGGCTTTGTTCCTTTGATTGGAAGCTAGTCTTAATGCTTAAGGAATTGGATTCTCTTTCTCTTTTTATCACTGAAATGGAATGATTGAAATCTAGTCTTAATCCTTAAGGAATTGCTTTCCATTTCTTCTTTAATGGCTTTCTTTCTTTGATTGGAAGCTAGTCTTAATGTTTAAGGAATTGGATTCTCTTTCTCTTTTAATGGCTTAAATGGAATAATTGAAAGCGAGTCTTAATCCTTAAGCATATGGTTTCCATTTCTTCTTTAATGGCTTTTTCCCTTTGATTGGAAGCTAGTCTTAATGCTTAAGGAATTGGATTCTCTTTCTCTTTTAATAGCTTAAATGGAATGATTGAAAGCTAGTCCTAATCGTTAAGGAATTAGTTTCCATTTCTTCTTTAATGGCTTTCTTCCTTTGATTGGAAGCTAGTCTTAGTGCTTAAGGAATTGGATTCTCTTTCTCTTTTAATGGCTTAAATGGAATGATTGAAAGCTAGTCTTAATCGTTAAGGAATTGGTCTCCGTTTCTTCTTTGATGGCTTTCTTCCTTTGATTGGAAGCTAGTCTTAGTGCTTAAGGAATTGGATTCTCTTTCTCTTTTAATGGCTTAAATGGAATGATTGAAAGCTAGTCTTAATCCTTAAGCATTTGGTTTCCATTTCTTCTTTAATGGCTTTCTTCCTTTGATTGGAAGCTAGTCTTAATGCTTAAGGAATTGGATTCCCTTTCTCTTTTAATGGCTTAAATGGAATGATTGAAAGCTAGTCTTAATCCTTAAGGAATTGGTTTCCATTTCTTCTTTAATGGCTTTCTTCCTTTGATTGGAAGCTAGTCTTAATGCTTAAGGAATTGGATTCCCTTTCTCTTTTAGTGGATTAAATTGAATGATTGAGAGCAAGTCTTAATCCTTAAGGAATTGATTTCCGTTTCTTCATCAATGGCTTTCTTCCTTTGAGTGGAAGCTATTCTTAATGCTTAAGGAATTGGATTCTCTTTCTCTTTTAATGGCTTAAATGGAATGATTGAAAGCTAGTCTTAATCGTTAAGGAATTGGTCTCCGTTTCTTCTTTGATGGCTTTCTTCCTTTGATTGGAAGCTAGTCTTAGTGCTTAAGGAATTGGATTCTCTTTCTCTTTTAATGGCTTAAATGGAATGATTGAAAGCTAGTCTTAATCCTTAAGCATTTGGTTTCCATTTCTTCTTTAATGGCCTTTTTCTTTTGATTGGAAGCTAGTCTTAATGCTTAAGGAATTGGATTCCCTTTCTCTTTTAATGGCTTAAATGGAATGATTGAAAGCTAGTCTTAATCCTTAAGGAATTGGTTTCCATTTCTTCTTTAATGGCTTTCTTCCTTTGATTGGAAGCTAGTCTTAACGCTTAAGAAATTGGAGTCTCTTTCTCTTTTAATGGATTAAATTGAATGATTGAGGAAGAGCAAGTCTTAATCCTTAAGGAATTTCATTTCTTCTTTAATGGCTTTCTTCCTTTGAGTGGAAGCTATTCTTAACGCTTAAGGAATTCTCTTTCTGCTTTAATGGCTTAAATGGAATGATTGAAAGCTAGTCTTAATCCTTAAGGAATTGGTTCCCATTTCTTCTTTAATGGCTTTCTTCCTTTGATTGGAAGCTATTCTTAATGCTTAAGGAATTGGATTCTCTTCCTCTTGTATTGGCTTAAATGGAATGATTGAAAGCCAGTCTTAATCCTTAAGGAATTGGTTTCCATTTCTTCTTTAATGGCTTTCTTCCATTGATTGGAAGCTAGTCTTAATGCTTAAGGAATTGGATTCTATTTCTCTTTTATTGGCTTAAATGGAATGATTAAAATCTAGTCTTAATCCTTAAGGAATTGGTTTCCATTTCATCTTTAATAGCTTTCTTCCTTTGATTGGAAGCTAGTCTTAATGCTTAAGGAATTGGATTCTCTTTCTCTTTTAATGGCTTAAATGGAATGATTGAAAGCTAGTCCTAATCGTAAAGGAATTGGTTTCCATTTCTTCTTTAATGGCTTTCGTCCTTTGCTTGGAAGCTAGTCTTAAAGCTAAAGGAATTGGATTCTCTTTCTCTTTTATTGGCTTAAATGGAATGATTGAAAGCTAGTCTTAATCCATAAGGAATTGGATTCTCTTTCTCTTTTAATGGCTTAAATGGAATGATTGAAAGCTAGTCTTAATCCTTAAGAAATTGTTTTCCGTTTCTTCTTTAATGGCGTTCTTCCTTTGATTCGAAGCTAGTCTTAATGCTTAAGGAATAGGATTCTCGTTCTCTTTTATTGGCTTAAATGGAATGATTGAAAGCTTGTCCTAATCCTTAAGGAATTGGATTCCATTTCTTCTTTATTGGCTTTCATCCTTTGATTGGAAGCTAGTCTTAAAGCTTGAGGAATTGGATTCTCTTTCTCTATTATTGACTTAAATAGAATGATTGAAAGCTAGTCTTAATCCTTAAGGAATTGGTTTCCATTTCTTCTTTAATGACTTTTTTCCTTTGATTGGAACCTAGTCTTAATCCTTAAGGAATGGGATACCCTTTCTCTTTTAATGGCTTAAATGAAATGATTGAAAGCTAGTCTTAATCGTCAAGGAATTGGTTTCCATTTCTTCTTTAATGGCTTTCTTCCTTTGATTGGAAGCTAGTCTTAATGCTTAAGGAATTGGATTCTCTTTCTCTTTTAATGGCTTAAATGGAATGATTGAAAGCTAGTCTTAATCCTTAAGGAATTGGATTCCATTTCTTCTTTAATGCCTTTCTTCCATTGATTGGAAGCTAGTCTTAATGCTTAAGGAATTAGATTCTCTTTCTCTTTTATTAGCTTAAATGGAATGATTGAAAGCTTGTCCTAATCCTTAAGGAATTGGATTCCATTTCTTCTTTATTGGCTTTCTTACTTTGATTGGAAGCTAGTCTTAATGCGTGAGGAATTGGATTCTCTTTCTCTATTAATGACTTAAATAGAATGATTGAAAGCTAGTCTTAATCCTTAAGGAATTGGTTTCCATTTCTTCTTTAATGGCTTTCTTCCTTTGATTGGAAGCTAGTCTTAATGCTTAAGGAATTGGATTCTCTTTCTCTTTTAATGGCTTAAATGGAATGATTGAAAGCTAGTCTTTATCCCTAAGGAATTGGTTTCCATTTCTTCTTTAACGGCTTTCTTCCTTTGATTGGAAGCTAGTCTTAATGCTTAAGGAATTGGGTTCTCTTTCTCTTTTTATCGCTGAAATGGAATGATTGAAAGCTAGTCTTAATCCTTAAGGAATTGCTTTCCATTTCTTCTTTAATGGCTTTCTTTCTTTGATTGGAAGCTAGTCTTCAAGCTTAAGGAATTGGATTCTCTTTCTCTTTTAATGGCTTAAATGGAATAATTGAAAGCGAGTCTTAATCCTTAAGCATATGGTTTCCATTTCTTCTTTAATGGCTTTCTTCCTTTGATTGGAAGCTAGTCTTAATGCTTAAGGAATTGGATACCTTTCTCTTTTAATGGCTTAAATGGAATGATTGAAAGCTAGTCTTAATCGTTAAGGAATTGGTTTCCATTTCTTCTTTGATGGCTTTCTTCCGTTGATTGGAAGCTAGTCTTAGTGCTTAAGGAATTGGATTCTCTTTCTCTTTTAATGGCTTAAATGGAATGATTGAAAGCAAGTCTTAATAGTTAAGGAATTAGTTTCCATTTCTTATTTAATGGCTTTCTTCCTTTGATTGGAAACTAGTCTTAGTGCTTAAGGAATTGGATTCTCTTTCTCTTTTAATGGCTTAAATGGAATGATTGAAAGCTAGTCTTAATCATTAAGGAATAAGTTTCCATTTCTTCTTTGATGGCTTTCTTCCTTTGATTGGAAGCTAGTCTTAAGGCTTATGTAATTGATTCTCTTTCTCTTTTAATGGCTTAAATGGAATGATTGAAAGCAAGTCTTAATCATTAAGGAATAAGTTTCCATTTCTTCTTTAATGGCTTTCTTCCTTTGATTCGAAGCTAGTCTTAATGCTTAAGGAATTGGATTCTCCTTCTCTTTTAATCGCTGAAATGGAATGATTCAAAGCTAGTCTTAATCCTTAAGCATTTGGTTTCCATTTCTTCTTTAATGGCTTTCTTCCTTTGATTGGAAGCTAGTCTTAATGCTTAAGGAATTGGATTCCCATTCTCTTCTAATGGCTTAAATGGAATGATTGAGAGCTAGTCTTAATCCTTAAGGAATTGATTTCCATTTCTTCATTAATGGCTTTCTTCTTTTGATTGGAAGTTATTCTTAATGCTGAAGGAATTGGATTTTCTTTCTCTTTTAATGGCTTAAATGGAATGATTGAAAGCTAGTCTTAATCCTTAAGGAATTGGTTCCCATTTCTTCTTTAATGGCTTTCTTCCTTTGATTGGAAGCTAGTCTTAATGCTTAAGGAATTGGATTCTCATTCTCTTTTAATGGCTTAAATGGAATGATTGAAAGCTAGTCCTAATCCTTAAGGAATTGGTTTCCATTTCTTCTTTAATGCCTTTCTTCCATTGATTGGAAGCTAGTCTTAATGCTTAAGGAATTGGATTCTATTTCTCTTTTATTGGCTTAAATGGAATGATTGAAAGCTAGTCTTAATCCATAAGGAATTAGATTCTCTCTCACTTTTAATGGCTTAAATGGAATGATTGAAAGCTAGTCTTAATCCTTAAGTAATTGTTTTCCATTTCCTCTTTAATGGCTTTCTTCCTTTGATTGGAAGCTAGTCTTAATGCTTAAGGAATAGGATTCTCTTTCTCTTTTATTGGCTTAAATGGAATGATTGAAAGCTTGTCCTAATCCTTAAGGAATTGGATTCATTTCTTCTTTATTGGCTTCCTTACTTTGATTGGAAGCTAGTCTTAATGCTCGAGGAATTGGATTCTCTTTCTCTATTAATGACTTAAATAGAATGATTGAAAGGTAGTCTTAATCCTTAAGGAATTGATTTCCATTTCTTCTTTAATGTCTTTCTTCCTTCGATTGGAAGCTAGTCTTAATGCTTAAGGAATTGGATTCCCTTTCTCTTTTAATGCCTTAAATGGAATGATTGAAGCTTGGCCTTAATCCTTAAGAAATTGGTTTCCATTTCTTCATTAATGGCTTTCTTCCTTTGATTGGAAGCTAGTCTTAATGCTTAAGGAATTGGATTCTCTTTCTCTTTTTATCGCTGAAATGGAATGATTCAAAGCTAGTGTTAATCCTTAAGGAATTGCTTTCCATTTCTTCTTTAATGGCTTTCTTTCTTTGATTGGAAGCTAGTCTTAATGCTTAAGGAATTGGATTCTCTTTCTCTTTTAATGGCTTAAATGGAATAATTGAAAGCGAGTCTTAATCCTGGGCATATGGTTTCCATTTCTTCTTTAATGGCTTTTCCCTTTGATTGGAAGCTAGTCTTATTGCCTAAGGAATTGGATACCCTTTCTCTTTTAATGGCTTAAATGGAATTATTGAAAGCTAGTCTTGATCGTTAAGGAATTGGTTTCCATTTCTTCTTTGATGGCTTTCTTCCTTTGATTGGAAGCTAGTCTTAGTGCCTAAGGAATTGGATTCTCTTTCTCTTTTAATGGCTTAAATGGAATGATTGAAAGCAAGTCTTAATCGTTAAGGAATTACTTTCCATTTCTTCTTTAATGGCTTTCTTCCTTTGATTGGAAGCTAGTCTTAGTGCTTAAGGAATTGGATTCTCTTTCTCTTTTAATGGCTTAAATGGAATGATTGAAAGCTAGTCTTAATCGTTAAGGAATTGGTTTCCATTTCTTCTTTGATGGCTTTCTTCCTTTGATTGGAAGCTAGTCTTAGTGCTTAAGGGATTGTATTCTTTTTCTCTTTTAATGGCTTAAATGGAATGATTGAAAGCTAGTCGTAATCGCTAAGGAATTGGTTTCCATTTCTTCTTTAATGGCTTTCTTCCTTTGAATGGAAGCTAGTCTTAAAGCTTAAGAAATTGGATTGTCTTTCTCTTTTAATGGCTTAAATGGAATAATTGAAAGCGAGTGTTAATCCTTAAGCATTTGGTTTCCATTTCTTCTTTAGTGGCTTTTTTCTTTTTATTGGAAGCTAGTCTTAATGCTTAAGGAATTGGATACCCTTTCTCTTTTAATCGCTTAAATGGAATGATTGAAAGCTAGTCTTAATCCTTAAGGAATTGGTTTCCATTTCTTCTTTAATGGCTTTCTTCCTTTGATTGGAAGCAAGTCTTAACGCTTAAGGAATTGGATTCTCTTTCTCTTTTAATCGCTGAAATGGAATGATTCAAAGCTAGTCTTAATCCTTAAGGAATTGGTTTCCATTTCTTCTTTAATGGCTTTCTTTCTTTGATTGGAAGCTAGTCTTAATGCTTAAGGAATTGGATTCCCTTTCTCTTTTAATGGCTTAAATGGAATAATTGAAAGCCAGTCTTAATCCTTAACCATTTGGTTTCCATTTCTTCTTTAATGGCTTTTTTCTTTTGATTGAAAGCTAGTCTTAATGCTTCAGGAATTGGATTCTCTTTCTCTTTTAATGGCTTAAATGGAATAATTGAAAGCGAGTCTTAATCCTTAAGCATTTGGTTTCCATTTCTTCTTTAATGGCTTTCTTCCTTTGATTGGAAGCTAGTCTTAATGCTTAAGGAATTGGATACCCTTTCTCTTTTAATGGCTTAAATGGAATGATTGAAAGCTAGTCTCAATCGTTAAAGAATTGGTTTCCATTTCTTCTTTAATGGCTTTCTTCCCTTGATTGGAAGCTAGTCTTAATGCTTAAGGAATTGGATTCTCTTTCTCTTTCAATGGCTTAAATGGAATGATTGAAAGGTAGTCTTAAATCCTTAAGGAATTGGTTTCCATTTCTTCTTTAATGCCTTTCTTCCATTGATTGGAAGCTAGTCCTAATGCTTAAGGAATTGGATTCTCCTTCTCTTTTAATCGCTGAAATGGAATGATTCAAAGTTAGTCTTAATCCTTAAGCAGTTGGTTTCCATTTCTTCTTTAATGGCTTTCTTCCTTTGATTGGAAGCTAGTCTTAATGCTTAAGGAATTGGATTCCCTTTCTTTTTTAATGGCTTAAATGGAATGATTGAAAGCTAGTCTTAATCCTTAAGGAATTGGTTTCCATTTCTTCTTTAATGGCTTTCTTCCTTTGATTGGAAGCTAGTCTTAATGCTTAAGGAATTGGATTCTCTTTCTCTTTTAATGGCTTAAATGGAATGATTGAAAGCTAGTCTTTATCCCTAAGGAATTGGTTTCCATTTCTTCTTTAACGGCTTTCTTCCTTTGATTGGAAGCTAGTCTTAATGCTTAAGGAATTGGGTTCTCTTTCTCTTTTTATCGCTGAAATGGAATGATTGAAAGCTAGTCTTAATCCTTAAGGAATTGCTTTCCATTTCTTCTTTAATGGCTTTCTTTCTTTGATTGGAAGCTAGTCTTCAAGCTTAAGGAATTGGATTCTCTTTCTCTTTTAATGGCTTAAATGGAATAATTGAAAGCGAGTCTTAATCCTTAAGCATTTGGTTTCCATTTCTTCTTTAATGGCTTTCTTCCTTTGATTGGAAGCTAGTCTTAATGCTTAAGGAATTGGATACCTTTCTCTTTTAATGGCTTAAATGGAATGATTGAAAGCTAGTCTTAATCGTTAAGGAATTGGTTTCCATTTCTTCTTTGATGGCTTTCTTCCGTTGATTGGAAGCTAGTCTTAGTGCTTAAGGAATTGGATTCTCTTTCTCTTTTAATGGCTTAAATGGAATGATTGAAAGCAAGTCTTAATAGTTAAGGAATTAGTTTCCATTTCTTATTTAATGGCTTTCTTCCTTTGATTGGAAACTAGTCTTAGTGCTTAAGGAATTGGATTCTCTTTCTCTTTTAATGGCTTAAATGGAATGATTGAAAGCTAGTCTTAATCGTTAAGGAATTGGTTTCCATTTCTTCTTTGATGGCTTTCTTCCTTTGATTGGAAGCTAGTCTTAGTGCTTAAGGAATTGGATTCTCTTTCTCTTTTAATGGCTTAAATGGAATGATTGAAAGCAAGTCTTAATCATTAAGGAATAAGTTTCCATTTCTTCTTTAATGGCTTTCTTCCTTTGATTCGAAGCTAGTCTTAATGCTTAAGGAATTGGATTCTCCTTCTCTTTTAATCGCTGAAATGGAATGATTCAAAGCTAGTCTTAATCCTTAAGCATTTGGTTTCCATTTCTTCTTTAATGGCTTTCTTCCTTTGATTGGAAGCTAGTCTTAATGCTTAAGGAATTGGATTCCCATTCCGTTCTAATGGCTTAAATGGAATGATTGAAAGCTAGTCTTAATCCCATGAATTGGATTCCATTTCTTCTTTAATGGCTTTCTTCCTTTGATTGGAAGCTAGTCTTAATGCTTAAGGAATTGGATTCCCTTTCTCTTTTAATGGCTTAAATGGAATGATTGAGAGCTAGTCTTAATCCTTAAGGAATTGATTTCCATTTCTTCATTAATGGCTTTCTTCTTTTGATTGGAAGTTATTCTTAATGCTGAAGGAATTGGATTTTCTTTCTCTTTTAATGGCTTAAATGGAATGATTGAAAGCTAGTCTTAATCCTTAAGGAATTGGTTTCCATTTCTTCTTTAATGGCTTTCTTCCTTTGATTGGAAGCTAGTCTTAATGCTTAAGGAATTGGATTCTCATTCTTTAATGGCTTAAATGGAATGATTGAAAGCTAGTCCTAATCCTTGGCGAATTGGTTTCCATTTCTTCTTTAATGCCTTTCTTCCATTGATTGGAAGCTAGTCTTAATGCTTAAGGAATTGGATTCTATTTCTCTTTTATTGGCTTAAATGGAATGATTGAAAGCTAGTCTTAATCCATAAGGAATTAGATTCTCTCTCACTTTTAATGGCTTAAATGGAATGATTGAAAGCTAGTCTTAATCCTTAAGTAATTGTTTTCCATTTCCTCTTTAATGGCTTTCTTCCTTTGATTGGAAGCTAGTCTTAATGCTTAAGGAATAGGATTCTCTTTCTCTTTTATTGGCTTAAATGGAATGATTGAAAGCTTGTCCTAATCCTTAAGGAATTGGATTCCATTTCTTCTTTATTGGCTTTCTTACTTTGATTGGAAGCTAGTCTTAATGCTTGAGGAATTGGATTCTCTTTCTCTATTAATGACTTAAATAGAACGATTGAAAGCTAGTCTTAATCCTTAAGGAATTGCTTTCCATTTCTTCTTTAATATCTTTCTTCCTTTGATTGGAAGCTAGTCTTAATGCTTAAGGAATTGGATTCCCTTTCTCTTTTAATGGCTTAAATGGAATGATTGAAAGCTAGTCTTAATCCTTAAGGAATTGGTTTCCATTTCTTCATTAATGGCTTTCTTCCTTTGATTGGAAGCTAGTCTTAATGCTTAAGGAATTGGATTCTCTTTCTCTTTTAATCGCTGAAATGGAATGATTCAAAGCTAGTCTTAATCCTTAAGGAATTGGTTTCCATTTCTTCTTTAATGGCTTTCTTTCTTTGATTGGAAGCTAGTCTTAATGCTTAAGGAATTGGATTCTCTTTCTCTTTTAATGGCTTAAATGGAATAATTGAAAGCGAGTCTTAATCCTTAAGCATATGGTTTCCATTTCTTCTTTAATGGCTTTTCCCTTTGATTGGAAGCTAGTCTTATTGCCTAAGGAATTGGATACCCTTTCTCTTTTAATGGCTTAAATGGAATTATTGAAAGCTAGTCTTGATCGTTAAGGAATTGGTTTCCATTTCTTCTTTGATGGCTTTCTTCCTTTGATTGGAAGCTAGTCTTAGTGCTTAAGGAATTGGATTCTCTTTCTCTTTTAATGGCTTAAATGGAATGATTGAAAGCTAGTCTTAATCGTTAAGGAATTAGTTTCCATTTCTTCTTTAATGGCTTTCTTCCTTTGATTGGAAGCTAGTCTTAGTGCTTAAGGAATTGGATTCTCTTTCTCTTTTAATGGCTTAAATGGAATGATTGAAAGCTAGTCTTAATCGTTAAGGAATTGGTTTCCATTTCTTCTTTGATGGCTTTCTTCCTTTGATTGGAAGCTAGTCTTAGTGCTTAAGGAATTGGATTCTCTTTCTCTTTTAATGGCTTAAATGGAATGATTGAAAGCTAGTCTTAATCGTTAAGGAATTGGTTTCCATTTCTTCTTTAATGGCTTTCTTCCTTTGATTGGAAGCTAGTCTTAATGCTTAAGAAATTGGATTGTCTTTCTCTTTTAATGGCTTAAATGGAATAATTGAAAGCGAGTGTTAATCCTTAAGCATTTGGTTTCCATTTCTTCTTTAGTGGCTTTTTTCTTTTTATTGGAAGCTAGTCTTAATGCTTAAGGAATTGGATACCCTTTCTCTTTTAATCGCTTAAATGGAATGATTGAAAGCTAGTCTTAATCCTTAAGGAATTGGTTTCCATTTCTTCTTTAATGGCTTTCTTTCTTTGATTGGAAGCTAGTCTTAACGCTTAAGGAATTGGATTCTATTTCTCTTTTAATTGCTGAAATGGAATGATTCAAAGCTAGTCTTAATCCTTAAGGAATTGGTTTCCATTTCTTCTTTAATGGCTTTCTTTCTTTGATTGGAAGCTAGTCTTAATGCTTAAGGAATTGGATTCACTTTCTCTTTTAATGGCTTAAATGGAATAATTGAAAGCCAGTCTTAATCCTTAACCATTTGGTTTCCATTTCTTCTTTAATGGCGTTCTTCCTTTGATTGGAAGCTAGTCATAATGCTTAAGGAATTGGATTCCCTTTCTCTTTTAATGGCTTAAATGGAATAATTGAAAGTGAGTCTTAATCCTTAAGCATTTGGTTTCCATTTCTTCTTTAATGGCTTTCTTCCTTTGATTGGAAGCTAGTCTTAATGCTTAAGGAGTGGATACTCTTTCTCTATTAAAGGCTTAATCTTCTTTAATGGCTTAAATGGAATGATTGAAAGCTAGTCTCAATCGTTAAAGAATTGGTTTCCATTTCTTCTTTAATGGCTTTCTTCCTTTGATTGGAAGCTAGTCTTAATGCTTAAGGAATTGGATTCCCTTTCTCTTTCAATGGCTTAAATGGATTGATTGAAAGCTAGTCTTAATCCTTTAGGAATTGGTTTCCATTTCTTCTTTAATGCCTTTCTTCCATTGATTGGAAGCTAGTCCTAATGCTTAAGGAATTGGATTCTCCTTCTCTTTTAATCGCTGAAATGGAATGATTCAAAGTTAGTCTTAATCCTTAAGCAGTTGGTTTCCATTTCTTCTTTAATGGCTTTCTTCCTTTGATTGGAAGCTAGTCTTAATGCTTAAGGAATTGGATTCTCTTTCTCTTTTAATGGCTTAAATGGAATGATTGAAAGCTAGTCTTAATCCTTAAGGAATTGGTTTCCATTTCTTCTTTAATGGCTTTCTTCCTTTGATTGGAAGCTAGTCTTAATGCTTAAGGAATTGGATTCCCTTTCTCTTTTAATGGCTTAAATGGAATGATTGAAAGCTAGTCTTAATCCTTAAGCATTTGGTTTCCATTTCTTTTTTAATGGCTTTCTTCCTTTGATTGGAAGCTAGTCTTAATGCTTAAGGAATTGGATTCTCTTTCTTTTAATGGCTTAAATGGAATGATTGAAAGCTAGTCTTAATCCTTAAGGAATTGGTTTCCATTTCTTCTTTAATGGCTTTCTTCCTTTGATTGGAAGCTAGTCTTAATGCTTAAGGAATTGGATTCTCTTTCTCTTTTAATGGCTTAAATGGAATGATTGAAAGCTAGTCTTAATCCTTAAGGAATTGGTTTCCATTTCTTCTTTAATGGCTTTCTTCGTTTGATTGGAAGCTAGTCTTAATGCTTAAGGAATTGGGTTCTCTTTCTCTTTAATGGCTTAAATGGAATGATTGAAAGCTAGTCTTAATCCTTAAGGACATTGGCTTTTCCATTTCTTCTTTAATGGCTTTTTCTTTTGATTGGAAAGCCTAGTCTTAATGCTTAATGGATTCTCATATTCTCTTTTAATGGCTTAAATGGAATGATTCAAAGCAGATAGTCTTAATCCCATTAAGGAATTGGTTTCCCATTTCTTCTTTAATTGGGCTGTCTTCCTTTCATTTGGAAGCTAGTCTTAGTGCTTAGGGTTTAATTGGATTCTCTTTCTCTTTTAATGACTTAAATAGAATGATTGAAAGCTCAGATCCTAACTCATGCTAAGGAATTGGATTCCATTTCTTCTTTAATGGCTTTAACTTCATGATCGGAAGCTAGTCTTAATGCTTGAGGAATTGGATTCTCTTTCTCTTTCAATGGCTTAAATGGAATGATTGATTAAGCTAGTCATTTAATCCTTAAGGCTTAATTTGGTTTCCATTTCTTCTTTAATGGCTTTCTTCCCTTTGATTGGGAAGCTGATACTTAATGCTTAAGGAATTTAGATTCTCTTTCTTTTAATGGCTTAAATGGAATATGATTGAAAGCTAGTCTTAATCCTAAAGCGAATTGGTTTCATTTCATATCTTTAATAAACCTTTCTTCCTTTGATTTGGAAGTTTAGTCTTAATGCTTAAGGAATTGGATTCTCTTCCTCTTTTAACTGGCTTAAATGGAATGGTTGAAAGCTAGTCTTAATCCTTAAGGAATTGGTTTGTTTCTTCTTTTATTAGCTTTCTTCCTTTCATTGGAAGCTAGTCTTAGTGCTTAAGGAATTGGATTCTCTTTCTTTTAATGGCTTAAATAGAATGATTGAAAGCTCGTCCTAATCATTAAGGAATTGTATTCCATTTTCTTCTTTGTGGCTTTCTTCCTTTGATTGGAAGCTAGTCTTGTGCTTGAGGGAATTGGATTCTCTTTCTCTTTCAATGGCTTAAATGGAATGATTGAAAGCTAGTCTTAATCCTTAAGGGTGGATTCCATTTCTTCTTTATTAGCTTTATTCCCTTTGATTGGAAGCTAGTCTTAATACTTAAGAAATTGGATTCTCTTACTCTTTTAATGGCTTAAATAGAATGATTGAAAGCTAGTCTTAAATATACAGGAATTGGTTTCAATATAACAGCTTGCTTCCTTTGATTTGGAGAAGCTAATCTTAATGCTTAAGGAAGTGGATTCTCTTTCTCTTTTAATGGCTTAAATGGAATGATTGAAAGCTAGTCTTTAATCCTTGAGAGATTGGTTCCATTTCTTCTTTAATGCCTTTCTTCCTTTGATTAAATGAATTCTTAATGCTAAGAATTGGATTCACTCTCTTTTATTGGCTTAAATGGAATGATTGAAAGCTAGTC